>MVGC01000022.1:0-110099 GCA_003589665.1 Aspergillus sclerotialis
GGAGGGAAGATATACGTACTGAAGCGGACGAGGGAGGAAAGGAAAGAAAAAATTTGTGGGAGGGGAAGGAGGGGGAAATTCTTATATGGAGGGGCAAGCGAGGGAGGCAACAGTGGGCAAAAAACTAAGCAAGCGGGCTCAAACCCTCGCGGATTCCTTCTTCTATTGGTCATAGGAGGGGTAATTGACCCCACTTACGAAAAGAATCTTCATGGGCGGAGTCTTTTTTGTTCTCTTTCTCTGGCTCTGTTGTTTAGTTTCTTTCTCCCGTTATCCACTCTGGGAAAATATTTTTATTTTTTTTTTATTCTTCAATTTATATATATTTTTTTGTTAGGTTGGGAGGCTGGGCATCAACGCAGTGGTGGTTGATATTCTCTTTAGCTGGCCTGATACAGTCATTTTGTAAACCTCCCCCGCCGTGGATTTCATTTATCGCGCATAATAGTCTTCTAATTGGTCCACTGGTCTATACCTTGGAAAGAACCTCACTCATTGAAAGAAATTTCTGATCCATCGAGTCACCGATCGCCACCTCACCGACTCGACTCTAGAAATCTACCTATTTACCTAAATGTACCAACTACCTGTCCTATGCCATACATGGGTCATCTATTATGTGTAGCCTATTTTCTTTAATGAGTATCATAATACCAAGACATTGATTACCATGGTTCCATCTAATTCAACAAGGTTTTCTTGGTCGCTTATCATTTTGCGTTTAATTCTGATTCATGGGGTATCACTTCTAGTAGATAGCCGGTAGTAAACACATGGGCCTGTAGCCCAGGGCTCCAGTACAGCTATTTACTATGAATTAGAAATCCTCAACGCCATTTCCCTTCTCCATTCGCCTTGTCAACTAGTCCTTGTATCCTCGAATACAGCAGTGAAATAGAAAGAAACGACAATCGAATATGCGCGGGTGAAAATCAGTTCTCCCTCCATCTAGTACCACAAGTCGTACACTGACAATTTCATCAGCTTTCTCCCATCCAGAACAGTCGCCTTAGAAGAATATATTACCTTAAGGAACGTAGTCATAGGTTCATCCGCACTTCGAATCTGTAGCTGGAAAAAGTATGCTCGCTCTCCGTTGCACTCCTCGGTGGGACATTGAGCTATAAAACAAAGACGAGTAAGCCTTTGTCACGAGAATTATAATGACACGGCAGGTTTTGAACTTACTGGCCACACTATCGGCATTTGCAAACTCTTCTTTGCCTCCAAAAACGTCTTCAACTTCCTTTTGTTTCATCTCCGTCTCCTCAAAGTAGGTCTTGTCTAAAAAGTACTGATAGGGGCATGTGCGGCATTCGAAACGGTTGGCACCTAATGGATGGTCATGAGTGGGATCGGCACGGGAGATTGTCAACGCATTGCTGCAGTTGGGACAAACTGTATGCCAGAGATGTCAGTGTATCACATTTCATGATCCTTGAGGTGGGATGAGTATGGAGCTCAGACTAACATGTCAATGACATCTTGATGAGATATTATCTCAAGCTGACGTCGTTATAAAAAGACAGTTTGGCCAAATCTTTTGTGTATGAATAGTTTCAACGGTGTCACTGAACTCACAGGACAATATCAAAGTCTTCACTACGGATCTGATATCAAAATGCCACTCTTATCAAGCGGTAGTTCTATTGGTTGGCAGTATTCTAAGCGGCTCAAACCCACACCGCCTTTTGGCGGGGCAGAACCATCTCGGAACGGCATAATCAAAACGCCGGGCGGCTATCTGTCGTGGTGCGGGATGCAGATGGCCGATCAGCTCCCATCTCCTTACATTTACCTGATTTCTCTCTGAAGAGTTGGCGTCACTCCGGTCTGGTAATTGGAGGGCTAAAGCCACCCAGATCTGGTTTTTGTACATATATTTTTAACCTTCTTCTTCAGAACGCTCCATTACGACATCTCGAATCCAACCTCACTCCGCATCCTGCCACCTTACTGAACATCCTTGCACGTCCTAACTTCTTCCTATCCTATAAACCCCCTGGATTGTATTTGACACACAAAGGGCCTGCTATTTACTTTTAGATTGGCAGTTTTGGTGGGGTCCTGTTATGAGCTTATGCAACAATGGCTGATGAAGTGAGTGGTATTATCATTGACCCGGAACCGGTCCATTCCATATGCACTGAGTGCTAATCAATCTTCATCATTTAGGGAGCATCACCACGAGAGCTGGTCGTCGAGGCCTGCCGTCGCGATCAACCACACTTGATTGAGCAGGTCCTAGAAGGCATGAACGAAAAGACAAACGAAGAGGTTGCCGCTTTCTTCAACAGTGTGACGGATGCATTGGGTAACCATGCTCTCCACATTTGTGCCATGTATGGAAGCTGTAAGTTGCTCAGCATTGTGGACTCTGGGGTTCCATTCAATCCAATTCTATAGACTCGTATTAATGGACTACTCGTGATTGCAGACGACACCATGGATGCACTCTTCGACATTGAATTCTTCGAATGTGACCCCCTCACCCGCCTTGACAAAGACACCCCTCTTCACATTGCTGTACGGTACGCCAACGACAAAGACGCAGAGCTAGGGCTGGAGATGATCAAGATGATGTGCGAGGCCGGCTGTGACCCGCGGGTCAAGAACAAGCACGGGCAAAAGCCTGTCGAGCTTGTATATCAGAACCAGGAGATTAAGAAGACGCTACAGCAGACGGAATATATCCTGGCAGAAGGGCTTAGAGATGATGCTGAGAATGGATCGGTTCATGACAGTGCCAGTGATTCTGAATAGAAGAAATACAAATCAGCACTGCTACCTAAACGTTTTGTTAGGCCTACGACTTATGACATTTTTGTTTCCGTGTTTGGTGCTTTTCCTAGAGCTCACAGGCTTATTGTGATACACACCCGGTGTTTCTGTTTATATTAGAGGATTGGCGGATTGGGGATTAAGAGGCTCCTTTTGTTTACAGCTTCATATTCTGGTGGTCACCGGTTTTAAGAGTTTGTTGTGCGAAGGCACATGCTATTATGATCATGAATGGACTTCAAGTTTTCTCGCTCTGAAGAATCTGCTATCCAAAAAGCTGACCTGCGCTGCCAGAGATAAATGGTGCAGCCCTTCTCCATCCGGTTCAGAAGCCGTCTCCAGGACCCTTCATTCCATTATCCAAGCTCGTGGCGCCTTTTAGTGTAGTCGATAATCCTCCCAGAGCTTTTATGACCAACACGGCTTGTAACATTTTTGAGAAAATCATTTATACCAGCTGGGGTGAATGACTTGCTCCTAAGATAGTAGATATGTTATTGCTTAAACAGTAGCTGCTTCCTTATGCATTGTCATCCTTCCATAATTTATGCTTATTTTAGATTTTAACAGTGATTTATAGTACTCATTTGATGTCTTCATCTCTAAAAAGTACCAGCAGCCAACAACAAAACCCTAATGAACAACAACCTTATGCACTCCTCCCCCACTAACAGTGACAGTGGCGGTATCATCTGAATAAAGCACACCCCTATCAACATCGACTCCATCGATCTTAATAGAAGGTTTCTTAAACTCCTCCACAAACGGAAGCGTAACATTTCCCCTGGTCCCCTTGGGCACTGAAAAATGAATTGTATACCCATCTTCCCTCCTATTCCATGTAGTCTGAAATTTACCCAGCGACGTCACAAAGCCCCCCTCAACAGAACGCAGATCTCCAAACTGCGGAGCTATTTTCCATGTCAGCCCTAAAGGAGATGTAATAGAAAGTCCGAGAATGTAGTTCGTGAGCGCGGAAGTAGGACCAGAGGACCAGCCGTGTGAATGCGAGACATACGACGCATCATACGAGTACCCACGGCTGGAACGGTATCCGAATGTGCCATTCTGGAGGTATCCTTCTATCATGGTGCTCTGTGTGCCGTTGGGGTTATTGAGATACCAGCCCCAGCTTCGACGGATGAGGTCTAAAGCGCGCGAGGTTTGGCGGATGGCCAAGTGGCCTTGGATTTCAAAGGAGGAGATGAATGGGGAGATATTTTCCGGAAGCTCGGGAGCAACTGCGCCGATAGGAGTCCAGTTTTTGGTTAGTTGCGTCGAAATTCGCGATGCGCGGGTTCTATTGGTGATTCCGTATAGGAGAGCCATGCTGTTCGCATCTTGGGGGTGGAGCGTTGTAGACGTGGCGTTGTCTTTGAAGGCCCCATAATCTTCATCCCAGCAGTATTTGTTGATTGCTACTTCGAGCTTGTCGGCTCGTGAGTGGTAGGTATTTGTTAGGGCTTTGTCGCCAGCCCATGTTGCGAGATGTGCGCCTGTCCTTAAGGTATGGTGTAATCTATAGGGACAGTGGTTAGGTAGACGTACTTTCATGTCTCTGTATAGGTACTTACATCATTTGTGCCTCTGAATTGTTGTATCCTTGCTGCCATCGAGCCCAGTCGCGAGTACCGGTGACATTTAACAAGCCACTCGAGTAGTTTACTTTCTCGTAGATATAGTCCATGGCTGCTTTGTATCCTTCCCAATTCCTTTCAAGGAAATCTGTATCATTTGTGAAGAGCATATAATTGTATGTACCAATCATCGACCACATATGGTATGTATCCGAGCCTTTCTGGCTCAGTGGTGGCCCCGATTCATCGAAAGCACCTGTTGATTTATTCTAGTAAGAATATTAGTTCAGCTATATTACCATTAAGCAAGCTACACACACCTGCGTGTTGTACATCACCTGAAGAGCATTCTTCACACTCTGAAGATCTCCAGTACTGACAAACGATGACGGGAGAGCGATACCCATATCTCCCGGCCAGACAGCTCGATCACGTTTGGCACCATCAACAAGGATCGTATCCCCAGGACCAAGTGTGCAATTATTCGCCCATCCATCTTCTATCATTGGAACTTGGCGCCCGGTGCTCACAGGGACCGCATTAGTCTGGAGAGTGTAAGCTCCAGCATACCAGATCCTATTCAGGAGCTTATCATTCGAATGGAAGTATCCCTGGTATGCGCGAAGATTGGACCAAGTAGGCTGGAAAGCAAGCTCTAAGCTTACGTCTTGAATCCAAGCGTCCACGTTGTCACTGCTTATCAGGAAAACGGTCAGATATCGGAATCCACCACGCAGTTCCTTTTCTGGCATGGTATAGGAGCCTTCTCCGGCTACCGAGAAGTTTGCATATAAGGCTCCGTCAGGGCCCTCGAATGCACCATTCGATGAATCAGACCATTTTCCTATCCAATTCTTTGCCTCCGTGAATGCCAAACCAATGGCTCCGCTGCCAGTTGTTGTATAGTGCAAGGTCACGACACCCCCTACTTCAAGACCAAAGTCAAACACAAGTCTAGAACCGTTCCCGTGCAAGACAGGCGCATTAGATTTGGCATAAGCTGCGCTGTTTGATTCCAAATCTAATAAGATTTTTGGGCGCACAGTCCTAGAAGCTGGGGCATAGATGTTTTCTTCCCATGGTCCTTGAAAACCGCTCGCAGTCGGTCCTGAACAGCTTGTATCTTTCCAGCATTTCCCGGCCAGTGAATACGGTATCAGAGCTAGAACACTCAACAGGATATGGAGTATTCCCGCCATTTGGCCTACGAGCGGCAAACGGCATCAGTTCGACTCGACAAAGTTTAGGTGAGGATCAAAGGTAAGGAAGGCGTCAAATTTAACTTCTTAAACTCGAGTAAAGGAAACATTGGCATAGTTGCATTCATTAAGGGTGGGGTCTCATGTTAATTAATTCTTCCGTAGCGCAATGCTTGTCAAGGTCGGGCTAGCGGTACGCTCCATGAAATTGCGGCCATTGCCGACTTGGACTTATAATAGTTAGCAGGTTTTTAAGATGGATTAACTGCAAGCCCGTCGGAAATCCGACTAGCATTATTGGTGGAAACTTTAGCATCAAGAACGACCTAAAAGAAACATGGACGGCCGGAAATCTTCAAGGAAATCCACTTTATTGATTCCCCGCAGCCACTCAACTATGGAGAAGTTGCCCCTGAAGATTGAGGGGATGGTTTTCGGTGAAAATAGCGCCGAACTGATCTGTCAGAGATAAAAACCGTTGGAATGAATGCGACTGGATGCAGAATGTGGTGATAAGCATTGCTGCAATCATCTACTAAGCGTCCTAATATGCAACTACTTACAGCATCACTTTTCTTAGTATCGGTGTGGCTTGGATTGTTCCCTATCGGCCAAGCCTCGAGCGCCAGAAATGATAGAGATAATATCTGTATTGTAAAGGCGAACAGACATCAAAAGGACGATGTGCCGAACATTATGCAAGCCTTCCATAAGTGTGGCAATGGAGGGACTATAGTTTTCCCAGAAGACCAGTCTTACTGGATTGCTACGCGATTGAATCCAATCTTGAATAATGTCGTGATTCAATGGCGAGGGAAATGGACAGTAAGGATTTGCCCAATTCCCAAAGCGATTATAGTTCTAATCTCTTATCCCCTATGCAGTTCTCTGATGACTTGGACTACTGGCAGAACAATTCATACCCAGTGACGTTCCAGAATCATCGCGCTGGCTTCATCATCACCGGACACAATATCACCATCGACGGGCATGGCACAGGGGGAATCGATGGCAACGGAAACATATGGTATACTGCAGAAGCAGGACACACTCAACCAGGGAGGCCGATGCCTTTTGTCTTCTGGAATGTTTCAGAGGTCAACGTCGATAACTTCTTCATCAAGGATCCGCAGCTCTGGAGCCTGAACATCATGAACGGCACCAACATGCGCTTCAACAACATCTATTGCAATGCCACAGCGGTGGACGCGCCTTATGGGAGCAATTGGGTTCAGAATACGGACGGATTTGGTAAGGCGTCCTCAGAGTGCCTGAAAAGTGCGTAAACTGACAAAATCTGTAGACACCATGGATGTCGAGAATGTTCAGCTCACCAACTTCGTATACCAAGGGGGAGACGATTGCGTTGCGATCAAGCCCCGATCTTTCAACGTGGACATCCAGAATGTGACATGTGTCGGTGGAAATGGAATTGCTATTGGCAGTCTCAGGCCAATATCTTGAAGACAATAGCGTAGCCAATATCCGTGTGGATAATGTCAAGGTATGCGCGGCCCTACGATTATTACTCCTGACGCTCACAAGGGCAGGTCATTCGATATAACGAAGACATGCACAACTGTGCATACATCAAGACATGGATGGGCCACCTTGTCCCTCAGAGCTCGTATGAGAGCGCAGGTGAACCTCGTGGAGGTGGCTGGGGCAGTGTCAGGAACATTCTCTTCTCGAATTTCGATGTCCAAGGATCCGACGCTGGCCCATCAATCAGCCAGGATAGTGGCAACAACGGATCATATTCGGGAACGAGTCTGATGGGCCTCTCCAATGTGGCATTCGTGAACTTCACTGGCTACACGAACGGTGGATCAGGTGTGACATCTAAGATCTCCTGTTCCAAGGTCCATCCATGCTATAATATCGACTTTGATAATGTGGTTCTTTATCCGAGGCAGAATGCGACCACTCCTGGCAAGGGATCTTGCAAATATACCGCTGATGGTGGGGTTCATGGACTTGATGGGTGTTGATCTCCATGCCTCTGGTTGTGTGAAGGGATTTACTTGCCATAGATGTAATTGAAGCCTCCAACGTACCGAGCAAATAACCAGATTGACTATTTTACCGATTGATCTCAAACAACTTCAGTCACTAGCGTTTGCAGGTTACGCGGTTCCAAAGCTGTGGTTATTCTTGGGTATTTCGAGTATTTCAGCAAAGGGAATTCGCAAGAATTAATAATAAGTCGTAAATAGTCTTGAAAGTTGCATCTTGGTCAATAATCAATCCAGGTGGATGTTGTCAGCGGAAGGGCGTAATAATACGGCATGAACTAGTAGAAGGAAAGAAGCAGAAAGAAGGAACGCCGAATAACCTAAAATCCCACCATCCATCCATCTTTTAAGTACTCGCGACATCCATCGTTCTCATCCCCATTCCTGCTTCAATTTTCTCCAATCCCATAATCCTATTACTTTCATTTTTTTCGCTCATTTTAGGTCTTAAAATATGGGCCACTTCGATCCTATGCAGGACAGGAAAAAGCCATGGATAGAGACTCCGTTAATTGAGTCGGTGGCACTATCCAAGACCGCGGGGTGGTAAGTTGGTTATCTACTGTTCCTAAATTATTATGCCGAATGGTGACCAACTATTGCTTTCAGTAGAATTTTCCTGAAATTAGAGCTTCTTCAGCCCTCAGGCTCATTCAAGCAACGGTAATTTAAACGCACAAAATCCAAGGAACCAGCAAAAGCTAAAGCCGACCAGAGGAATCGGCAACCTAATCTTTACATCTCTCAAAAACCCCGAAAACAAAGGAAAAGAACTCCACTTCTATAGTTCTTCTGGCGGAAACGCAGGCCTAGCGGCCGTGACCGCAGCACGAGAACTCGACTGTAGATGTACCGTCGTTGTACCGCACAGCACGAAACCGCTGATGATTAGCAAGCTGCGCGAAGCAGGAGCTACAGATGTAATCCAGTATGGAGCTAGCTGGTTTGAAGCCGATTCCTATCTCCGGCAGAACTTCATCGACAACCAGGATCTTTCTGGTGACCAGCCTAGAAGAAATATATACGTGCCTCCGTTTGATCATCCGGGGATCTGGAATGGGGCAGCCACAATGGTGTCTGAGATTGCTAGGCAGTTGCCGCCTAGGGAAGCTGGTGATGAATGCTCATTTCCGGCAGACGCGATTGTTTGCAGTATTGGTGGAGGTGGTCTGTTTAACGGGGTTGTTAATGGTCTTGAGAAATATATAAAGTCTAATGCCAGTGAAGGGGCTAAGAAGAACGTGCAAGTTCTAGCCGTTGAGACTGCAGGGGCTGACTCTTTGTCTCTTGCATTGAGGAATGGACGTCTTCAGTCGCTTCCGGCCATTACATCGTTGGCGACTTCTCTGGGAGCCTTATGTGTGGCCCCCCAAACTCTCAAAAATGCTCAGTCCCCTCCAGCGGGTATCGACGTCAAAAACGTTGTGGGCACTGACGCGGAAGCTGCGCAGGGTGTCATCCGGATCGCTGATGAGTTGCGATTGCAGGTTGAATTGGCATGTGCAATTAGTGTCGAAGTTGCTGTAAAGAAGTTGAAGGAGACGGTTCCCAGCTTACGGCCAGATAGCCGAGTTGTTGTGATCCTCTGTGGCGGGAGCAATATCACTGCTGAGATGATAACGGATTATCGGCAAAGACTCCAGAATGGTTGGCAATAGATTAAGACACCAAGATTGCGAGAAGCAGTGAGAAGGTCTGATGGTCACAAAGCAAGGGATACCGCCCACCAAACAACCAAATCGGTGGGGTTAGCGTTTACTGAAGGATATAGATCCTTTCATATGAAGCGATCAGCCCCCAACAGACACGATGGATACGATCGACATTCCATTGTTGGAGGTGCCATATCTAGCAGGACATTATGACGACAGGCCATTTTCATGTGCATACCTCGGCAGTATTGTATTAGCCAATCCTTCATCATACCATAGGCTATCATGCCGTGATCTATTCAGTCGAAGCCACTCCTAGATCACTACTGGCGGAGCGCCAACTCCTTCGTAGCAAGTTAGAGCATAACACTAGTATAATCTTAAATATCAAGTTGAAACAATAGTAGAGCGTATGAGCAAGCGCGATGCACTCCAGTTGCTGGATGATGATCTACCAAAACAGGAAACATAAGACATAGGGCTGATCCAATCACGTGTATCATCAGCTCATCATCATCGGAAGTTGTCTCCTCAACTAGCTTGCTCCCCCAACAATGGCCGCACTACCTTCCATCCAGGGCCGTATGCCCTGGCGAGCCTGTGCTAGATGTATCCGCCAGCAATACTTACAACCCAATTCCTCACGACTCCTCCAACGTCACCAGCCACGATTCCTCACAACAACCGTCCCCCTTCGCTCTGCCGGGAAGAACCCCCTACGGTCCAAAGATGCGCCACCATCCCCTGAAGACGTCGCGCGATATAAGCGCTCTATTACTCGTTCCGCTATCGGAATGGCTGTCTGCACCGCGATCATAGCTGGAGCGATCATACTCGATCCGTTTGGACTAGGAGAGGTCGGGAAAGCGGACAAGGGCGACAAACCGAAAGATGGGACAATGAAGCTTGACGGACCTGACGGATTCCCTGGTAGTGGGCCATCTGTTATCCGGGTCGAAGGACAAGATGGCGCCGACCAGATCCCGACAGGAACAAGCACGATCCCGCACTTCCCGAGTACAATTCGACTTCCCAAGACGTTGGATCCATCGGTGATGAAACCGGGCGACGAGCCTAAGTCTTCAGAGGGTGAGGAGGAATACCAGCTTTTGGGACTGGGAATTCGCACGGTCTCATTCCTTAGGATCCAGGTGTACGTGGTGGGAATGTACATTGCCAAATCCGACATCTCGGAACTGCAGCAGCGGCTGGTCCGCACGGCTCTGAATCCCCCCGGGGAGCAATCGGTTATAATGGAAGTCCCCGGAGCTAATAACGCGACGTCCCTTGTTCCCGCTGAGCGACAGCAGCTGAAAGAGCTACTTCTTGACCCGGAGAGGGGCGGCGATGCTTGGGATACTATTCTGAAGAGCGACGGTATCCGAACTGCGTTCCGCATTGTTCCCACCCGTAATACGGACTTCATGCACCTTCGGGATGGCTGGGTTCGTGGAATCTCAGCGCGAGCTCAGAGTGCTATTGCCAAATCCAAGGAAACAGGTACCAAGACTGGTGCTGAATTCGAGGACGAGTCGTTCGCGGCTGCGATGAATGACCTCAAGGCTGTGTTTGGTGGCGGTCAGAGGAAAAGCGTACCCAAGGGCCAGACACTAGTTCTTGTGCGCAATGCGCAGGGGGCAATGGATGCGCTCTTCAGACCCGACTCGAGCAAGCCAACTCGGTGGATGGGCAGAGTACCCGATGAGCGGATCAGCCGCCTTATCTGGTTGAATTACTTGGGAGGAAAGAATGTATCGAGCGAGAGCGCACGAAAGAGCATCGTGGATGGTGTGATGGGGATTGTGGAAAGACCTGTGGGAACCGTAGTCCAGAAGATTGTGTAGTTATAGCTATTTATGTACTATCTGCTTAATCAATTACAAGCCTACTCTACTCTAACATTCCTACAAGCAATCCGTAACGGTAAAATTTTATTCAATTCACCTATATGTGCCAAACCTGGTATCCAAACCTATCCAACAAGGATCTAAACGCTTAAAGAGCACCAGCATCCTTCAACAAAGCAGGCAGCTCACCCTTCTTAGCCTGCAAATCAGAGTTTCCACCAATGTGCTTCTGACCAACGAAAATGTTTGGCACGGTACGCTGCGAAGTGATCTCCTGGAGAGCGGACTGGATATCGGCGCCGTCATCTGAGCCTACAACGTTAGTCTCGAAATCAATCACCTAACGAATAACCGCATTGACCCGATGCCCAAAAGAACCATATCACAAAAGGAAGCGAAAAAGGAATAGGCAACGAACCCATCTGATCCAACTCTACCGCGCGGAACTTGGCGCCGAATTCAGCCAAGAGATCCTTACTGGCTTTGCAGAAGGGACACCAGGATTTGGAGAAGACGACTATATTTCATTACCGGTTAGCTTGCTGTCGCTGTAGGCAATTATATTGCCTGCCACCAGCGCATAGGAAACTCACCAACGCCATTCTCGTTAATGATGCTTTGAGCCTTTGTTTTGGCAGCCGACATTGTGGCGGGTGAGGGTGCGGCGAAGGTGCCGAAGAGACGGGAGAATATGGACGCGATGGTGGGCAATTGGGAAAGGAGGAAGATTTGAAAAAAGAGGGAGGGAGGAGGGAGATATATACGGCTGAGGCGAGGGGTGAGGGGTAGCTGAGGCGGTTGCGATGCGGTGGCAGCAAGGATTATTGTTGGAGAGTTCAATTTATTGACCATCCAAACAATTCCGATGAGGTTATGATTAGTCATGGCGTATTACATGGGTTTGTTTTCCGATTGTTACTGTGTATTCCAGTCAATTATACCTTACAGTACCTTACCTATTACTGCTACTTGTTGAATATTTAATATATATCCATTATTCTATGCTAAAATTAGCTTGTAAAACTGGCAATAGCATAGAGTATGCAATAGACCTTTGCAAACCCCCAGTTTCAGCTAACGATATCTTGAAGTAAATGCAAACTGCGAATGAACATTTTGAGAGCATAGCCCACTGTTGAAATTGGAAATTAAAAAATGAGAAGAACATGCCAGGTATCACGACTGAATCTAAATAAAGAAAGATAAAAAAGAAAGGTATCATGAAAGTCGTTATGGATAACTCGCCGTCTGGAACTCTGATTTCGACTGAGATGTCGTACATCGCTCAGCTCCATGCTGCGGATCGCAATTCCTCGAGACTCTCGTAGTTGAAATCGAGGAATCAAGCTAGATGGCAAGAAACTCAAACGAACGACCAATGCCACAGTTATACACGGTGGCTGAGAATAAGTGGGAAAGAAAGATTCACAAATCCCAGTAAGAACCTGACTTGAAGCAATAGCAAACACCAGCCGACCAATCCTGACACGCTGAATAAACTAAAGGGGCATCAATGAATCAATAAAGGAACACATATTCGAGGTATCTTGAGTAGAAAAGGAAATGGCTCCAGGGAGCAAAAGAAACAAAGGAGACGGATGTCCGTCACATCACGATACAGCAACCACACCCCTTCTCCTTCTCCGGTGGTGGTTGCGCCGTCACCACCGGTGGGTCCCAGTTGGGTGATAATCCAGGTGCTGGTGTTTCCCGCACCTTGGGAATAGTACTGTAGCCTGTACTTACACCCGGCTTGTTGTTTGGCCCTTCGTTTTTAGGTGAGCCTAGTGGCCATTCTGCCGCCTTTTGACCAGAAGGCTCCTTCTGTTCCTCTTTTTTCTCTTCAGGCACCTCTTCAGGTTTCTCTTCAGGCTTCGGCTCCTCCTTTTCGGGCTTGTCATTGTTGGATGATTGTTCATCTGGACGGACAGCCAATGGAGTAAAATCGCGATCATATGTAGTGGTTGTTCTACCCTCTTTTTCCCACTGTTCTTGCTGCATTTTTCGCGCGTGGGTAGGGAGGATTTGCTGGTCCGGAGGAATGCGTGGGTCTGGTTTGTACATAGTCGCTAGCCATGGAGGATCGCCTTCGGGCCGGTTCACACTTGTTGTTGGTCTGGTCTCACCAGACCTTGTGGTGGGACGCTGGCCAGAGCCGCCATTACCAGAAACGGCCCGGCTTCTCGGTGTAGTTTTCCTTGTTGTTGGAGGCGCAGAAGTCTTCCGGTTGGAGGATCCAGATGTCCCCCGTGGAGTCTTCTTGGCTGAGGCGTTCTGTCCAGTAGGAGTACCTCGACTGACCGGTCTACTACCGCCAGTTGGAGTCGAAGCACTGGCAGTCTCTGCCGCTGTAGGCTCACTGGCCCTGCGAACCTTCGTGACAGAGCTGTCATCGTCCCCATTGGTAGGAGCACGAGAGCGTTGCTTTCGAGACTCACGCCCAAAGTGGTCTGGAGAGATAGGTGCTGGGCTCGCGGTTGAGATTGGTATTCGGGAGGAGCTCTTTCGCAGGGCAGGGTTGTAGTAGAAGTAGGAGCCTCCATCATCCATCTTATCAGCGGCAATCTCCTCAGGCCTACGGAGGTCCCAGTTTTGTCGTTCATCTTCAATATCGTAATTGCCATCGCCATCAGGACCAGAAGAGCTGGTATGCTCCCCCTGGTCCACATGTAGGTTTGGCCAGGGCTCTGACTGCTCTGTTACAGCCGGCGTTGACGTAGACGAACCGAAGCCACCCTTGTGATGCAGTTCATGGGATTTTCCACGTCCAGTTCTGCTCTCCACTCCAGCCCGGCGTTGGAGGAGAATTGCTGCTTGCTGCAGCTCCTCGCTTTCGATGCGTGCTAGCTTATCCCGGTGAATCCAATTCTCATCATTCGTATCCATATCATCCTTTTCCGGATGTCCGTTATAATGGGAATCGACAGAGTCTCCCACGTTTCCTGCACTCCAATTCGCGGTCTCTTGTCCATAGACATCCCGCCAGCTTCCCGATTCGCTCGTACGCCGGTTAAGACTAGCATCCCTCCGACCGCGAGCCGAATTCCAATCGTTCACATACGCCTGTCTTGACATTGACGAGCTTCTAGATCCTTTGGAAGTTCGATCTCTGGACTTTCGACGAGAGTTTGAGTCATGGGAGGACCGTGACTTGGACCGGTGGTTGAAACTCTGGAAAGTGGAATGTTAGCATACCGGTTCATCGTTCTAATCATAGCTGCGATCCACAAGCGAAAAGCGACTGAGTGTAAACATTTTGCAGCACTGGAAGGGTATCGACGAATGTAGGAACGACAAGAGTGTCCCTAACGAAGAAAACGGTGGTGGTAATAAAAATGAGTGGAAGAAGGGAATAAGCTTACATCCTGCCGGGTTGGAACTGCATATTCCCATTGTTGATGGTGGCCGTCAACGGTGGCAGACGATGTCAAAACATCTGCGGAATAAGCTGCAGTAGCTGCCCCCGCCATCCCAGCGGCAGCAAAAATATGTCACACAGAAACGAAGCCAGACCAGCTGGAGCCCAATTCTCGAATCGGTCTAAATTATGATGTATATTCTGCCAAGTCGAGGTGTAATATTATACCGCGTGCTAGTTCATCCGCCGGGCCATTCCAAAGAATCCTCCAAAATTGACACTAATACCCGAGCAGTTCTCGTTTAATTCTCAGCCAGCGTAGGAAAGGTATGAAGGAAGTAGACGGCACAGATGGACGGTTGGACTTTCGACAGGTTGAAGCTGGATGAAAAGGGGGGAAGAAGGGACAAAAAGAGTAAATTGTAAATAGGAAAGCAGTGGAGACTATTCCTCCGAAATTGTTTTCGAATGGATGAAGCCTGGGAAGAGGCGAAGAGTCAGTACCATGGATGGGAATTCCGGGTAGAGCAATCTAACCAATGAATGGGGATAGAAGACGGTTCGCGACGCTTTAGGTTATCCCGGTTTCTTTCCAGGGTTCACACTTTTACATTAGTGTATGCGAGTAACTTCAGGTAAAAAGTATTGGAAAGAGGAAGGAAAAAGTGAGGGGATGAAAAAGACGAAGAGGGGAAAGAAGAACGGAACGAAGGATGAAAAGGAGTGGCTGTAATGGCTTAGGCGAGGAACTTCACACGACACAGATTAAGGGAACAGAGAAATATGTGGAGGAGAAGAAAAAGAAGGAGAACTAATGAACCGGTAAGAAACGAAGAACTGTTACAAGAGATAGAATCAAAGGGCAGGAGGAAGAAGACAGACAGAGAAATTGAGGGAGAGAAAAGCAAAGGGAAACGGGGAAAAGAAGCTCGGGTGAAGCCAAGCCCAATTGGGAGTGGACGAACTCTGGATTGCCATCGATCTTCATTATTTTATTTTATTTTATTTACTTACTTACTCCTATATCTACTACTGGTATAAAAAACCTTCGCAATGACACCGGATTCAACCTTGTCTCACCCTTGAAATTTAAATAGTATTGTCCATATGTGATAGTAAATAGGTCTATTGGTTTTCCCATGTATTGACTGACTGACTTATACTATGACCCTTCCAATTAGCCAAGATTGACCTTCACGACGCCATCTCTATGCATTATAATAGGTAATATGGACAGATCCCTTCCGAAAATGCAAAGAATAAACTTATCGTTCTCCATAGTATGCATAGATTCCCTGTCATCCGTGCATCTTTCCTGCGATCGTGGTCTGTATACAAGTGAAGAAACGTATCATTTGGGAATAATTGGAATTATGGACCATACGGAACTTATCCTTTTACCACCTGGTCCAATTTTGACAGAATCGTTTGTGTCTCTTTGATAAGAGCCCGACGCGCATTTCGGGCTTCACTATCACCGTCCGGCTCAATTCCGTCTGCTTTCAGGATCACTTGCGCTAGAATTGTTTCGCCTAGTCTCTTATGCTCAAAGTCGCGCGCTTTAGGGTCAGCTGGTGGATTCGTCACATACTCGTCGCAGAAGGGTATCAATTCGTTTCGGAAATACGTTGTTAGCGCATTGACTTGATCCAGGGGTGTACGGAAATCCTTCAGGCTAGGTGACGGCGATGGCGCTGCTGACCGTCCCGAAGACGATGGACGCTGGGCCATAGGTGGCGGAGCGAGGGAATTCGGGTCGACTGGAGTTTGTTTGTTTTCATTCTTGTTCTTCTTCTTGTTCCTATTCTTTTTGTTCTTCCTTCTGGGTCGTCTATCCGACTCCGATTTAAAGCCGGACCCATCGTCTAGGCGAACGGAGCCGCTAGTTCTCTCTGCTTCAGTGTCTGAAACGTCACTCGGTGTGCTGTCCCCCGGTTGCACCTCAGACACCACGCAGAGCACCTCCGAATGTTGCTTGAGTCCCTCCGCCTTACAGGGCAAAGAATCATTATCGAGAAGTTTCCCCTTGTAGAGCAGCTTAATGCGATTTGGGTCCGGGGTATGCGTCGCCTCGGCAGCACGTTTCCTTAGCTGACCCACACTTAATACACCATCGTCGATTGCATATGCAGGGAATTGCAGACGATAGCTGGTTTTGCGATGCTTGAGTAACAGCATATCGGGCTCCGTGTCACTGGGACCTGCATATTGCTGGCCGTAGGTATGCGACGGCGGATCAACGATATCATCGGGGGTTAGGTAGGAATAATCGCTTTCCCTGACATGCGGGGCGTTCGAGGTGGCGTACGGAGAACGGCGCCAGAAACCGAATGGAGAGCGCCAGGCCATGAGGACAACGGTGAGAATGCAGATTAGCGCAGTGAGGATAACAGCGTCTTGATCAGAAAGATTTAAGTTTAATGACTCGGTCAGGAAACGTAGGGGGTAGGAAGATTTGAGCCACTCGAGGTTGGTAACAACACGGCGACCAAGAGTGTGCAAAGGAATAGGGATGTTGCCCGCAACGGAGTCCAAATACAAAGCACACTTCTCGCCCAAAGAGGACTGAGCCAAACGAGAAGGCAAAAGAGGCATGGATTTCTGATCAAATAAAGGGAATCATGCAACTGGACTTATTTATTCATTCATTCATGGTGAAAGAGTCTTGGGGGAGAAGAAGAGGCAGAATAAAACCAACCAACAGGCAGACAAGGCGGAGTGGCTTTTTTTTTTCCTCTCTCTTTTTAATTCCTCCAAGTAAGAATTTCCCTCCGTGTTCTAGTTTGTCCCCCGTAACACAAGATCTATCACTTTGTTTTGTTTTGTTTTGTTTTGATCTGGATAGATTTGATTTTGTCATTGATCATATTGTCTGGACTTCAAATCGAAATAACATGATTCTACTGTGATAGGCCTTTCCTAGACTCTCCCAACCCAACTTTCTCCACCGATCTGAGCCCATCCCTGCTTTTCCCCAGCCTTACCGGAAAATCGGGGAGGCAAATGGAATTCTTAGGAAATTCAATCAATCGCAATTTGTGCGTTATGGTGAGGTTCGAGTCAAATGGACTTGGCTGATTCGATTAAGAGACATACAGTAAATCCGAGGTATGGAGTAGGCGGGGTCGATTTTCGACTTCACATGCTAATGATTCATGTCTTTTTTGTTGGGAATCGATGGACTCTCTCCACATTACTATGGCCGTTTACCCTAACTTGTCCATTTGTTGAGTGCGAGAAAGAGATCTACATACTCCATGAACTGGGGTCACTTCACATGTTCATGACCATGCCTTCTGGCCGAACTCTCGGCCCATCTACGCAGAATAGTGCCATGATATAAAAGCAGGCATCCAACCTGCCCCCGGAGGGGGAAAGGATTGCTTTATCCCAAAGAGGTCAAATAACATCCGCCAATATGGATACCAAGGCAAACCCGAAAGATTCGATGAAGTCGACTTGGCGTCGTCTCCCTCAAGACCAGAAGAACTTCAACCACAAGATCATTGACCTCCTCAATGTCCACCACGTCAACCTGGAACAGGAGGTTCCTGTCCACTCCAAAGACGAGAAAGTTCCCTACCTACCACAGTGGTCAATGAACCTCTGGGTACTCTTCTATGGCGCTATCCCCCTCCTTATTCACCAAGGCTATGCCGAACTTACAGGCAAGAACCTGGGTCCTTTTGCCGCTTTCAATCTCTACTTTGTTGCCTTTAACTTGTTTGTTATCTATGAAGTGCATATCCTCCGTCGTATGGGTCATATGTACGGTTTTCTGGACGGTGACAAGCACGAACGTGATGGCGTTCCTGATGTCGGTGTCGCTAAGGTTGTCCAATCTCTTTACAAAACCACCGGCTCCCGTTTAATCGCCTCGATCTATCTCACCTACAGTATGAGCGATCTGCCAACGTCTATGAACTGGAAATGGCTTCCCCTCGAAATCGGTCTGTATAGCGTCGTTCTTGACTTCTGGTTCTACTGGTATCATCGTCTGATGCACGATGTTAGCTTCCTCTGGAAGTTCCATCGCACCCACCACCTGACAAAGCACCCCAACCCGCTCCTTGCCGCTTATGCCGACCACGAGCAAGAATTCTTCGACATGGTTGGAGTGCCACTTATGACTTACCTCTCCCTGAAGCTCATGGGTCTGCCTTTTGGATTCTATGAATGGTGGATCTGCCACCAATACGTCGCTTTTACGGAAGTCCTCGGTCACAGTGGTCTCCGTGTTCACCTCACTGCTCCTTCAACCTTCGCTTGGTTGCTTCAAGTGCTGGATATGGATATCGTCGTTGAGGACCATGACCTCCATCATCGCAAGGGCTGGAGAAAGAGCTATAACTATGGGAAGCAGTCTCGCGTCTGGGACCGCATCTTCGGAACCTGCCATGATCGTATCGAGTCCGCAGCCGGTAACGTCGACTATGAGAACACCGTTTCGATACCGCTCTTCTAAGGTCGTTCTGCTCATCTCCCTTCGGTTGCGAGGGTAGTACGTTCCGGATGATGAGAGTCAAGCCTTACAGCAAGGAATTGCAGGGATCTTAAGATCTGATTGCGAGATCTATCGCAAAGCAAGCAATGAAAAATCAAAAGTGGACACGCAATGATAGTAAACGACGTTTGATTATTTACGAGCGATCTTTCGAAATGCCTTTGAACGACCCATTTTCAATACCCTCTTTTGTTTCTGCTGGTTTAGACTATTAGAAGATTAGAAGATATTTTTAGATGTAAATGTAAATAGTGCCTTTCTGGTATATCGAATATAACCCTTGGTTATGGATTTTCAAGCGGTGTTTCTGTTACTTTGACCTGAGAACTGTATACAATAGCAGCAATGCGCCTACGAGTGCCAGATATCTAACGGTTTGTGGCTGAGAGTTATAAGGGACTAGGCAGTGAAGCTTGTAGACAGCCCGACGATATAGATTTCGACTCCAGTTCTCCATATTATGCATCGGATCGCACTATGTGGGAATACCAGACAATCTCCTTTTTTGGCCCCCAATTCTATTAATCAATTTAGATTGTTTCAGTCGCGTGTTTATCCCCCCACCTTGATATACCATTCCCGCAACTCACTGCACTGACCTGGCCCTGCCTTGTTAGAATTCGATTGTCGTCACCGTGCAGCGATGATCATGAGGCTGTGTAATTTTAGTCTGCGTTTAATTAAGCTTGCAGAAGCTTTTCTCTAATTATGCTCCACTTAGATGACAATGCTCTTCATCTTCGCAAAGCTTGCTAGTTCTTGAACAGTTGCACTAGTACCCTTCGCAGGGGAATGCAAAAAAAAAACTTGTTCTTCCAATGTCTCCATGAAAAGCTGCTCTCACGCTGAGAATGTTGAAGCATAGCAGCTGGCAATATGAACATCATCCCCGACGTCCAAATCCTACCAACCGCTCGCAAGCTGTTCGACTACGCAGACAAAACCAGTGACCTCTCCCTAGAAGACTGTGTCAGTATGCTAACTCTTATATTTCTCGCCTCTAATAGCCACGTTATCTCCGGTATGCCGACAGTCGTACGGCGATGCCCTAAATCCCCATCCTGGCTCGACCAGCTCTGTCTATACAACCAAACTACCATCCTATAGTGATACCTAGCTATTGCGGACCGACGAGCACGGCTAACAGGCACATGGAACGCCACCAACATGGCCGCCAGTAATGCACTGTTTTAGACGTCAGACGGCTTCGACAGCTCAGAGGAGATGACGTAGAAACGTCGGGTATTCAGTACGCGGACTTCAGCTCTTAGCTATACTGAGTTATTCTCAACCGACACGATAAAGACAGCCACCAATTTGCAAGGAATCCAGGCATTTTTTGTGCTGATCCGCAGTATCCTGAAGCTGGCTGGTGACGGAAACCACCCATTCAACGCGAGCTTGGCCATAGATTCGATTTTCTACCCCCTCGCCTTCTTCAGATTACTCCATCTAGTCGCTACGCCCTGGTTAAAAGAAGAGATAGGCCTACAACGAGCACGATGTCTATGAAACAGGCATGCAATTGGCCCCACGCCGCCCACATACCTCCCTATCATACTCTGCTCCTCCATCGGCGGAGGACACCGAGGCTGGCACCAAACACCCGGAGACATCATTAACCAACAACAGCAACATATTCACCCAGAAAGCTCTATGGCCCTTCTTCAATCCTCATAATACACAAACGACAACGCAACCTTCCCGACAGCGCACCTGCTCGGCAACATCATCCACGTCCCACCTGCTGTAACGTACTGTGTAGACATCAGAGTAGCCCGGAACGCTGTTAGGTGGGTAATCTAACGGATAATTTCTATCATAATTACGTCGCTCCCTAATATAGCACCCCTACTCTGGGTCGTGCTTGCGCTCTTCTTAGCTAAAAGAATTTCGACTTTACTGGAGTTCTCATTGTATTAATCCTAATAAGCCTAGTGGAAACGAGTGCGATCCGTATGGACCAGGAAAGCGTGATAGAGCTTCGATAAGGGCAATGATATTGGGTATTTAGAGCTAGATACTGTCTACGATACTCCCCAGTATAGCATACATACCTGTATGTAGTAGCTGCAGATAAGCGAGATAGAAAGGAACAAGAATTCACTTCAGAAATTTGCTTTGTACATACTTATATCAGAGTAAATCGTTCCGGCCTGGTTAGTCCTTAACGTTGTCTTCGGTTCTTAAGAGCGTAGCAGGAAGGCTTTATTACTAGACATACACAACTACAAAAGGGCCATTCACAGAGAAATCTGTTATAATTTACATTGTCGCTTTCAACTCAATTACCACTAGAGCCAGAGTAAAAGGATTGAGCCGTCATAACCAAATAGTAAGACAAGACAACTACGATCGCCGATGCCTAGACGATAACAACGTTAGATGTATTAGTTACTAATAAGACGAGGACTTACCAGCGAAATGTCCATTCCCCTCGCGACCTCAGCCGTCCATTCAGTGTCTGTGGCTACTGCATGTCCTCTTATCCTGTTAATAGACATGACCAGCGCCTTATCTAAATAGACATGTATTCGGTGCTTCAACAGATCCTGCCCCCGGACTTTGAGTTTCACTTCCTCTCCATTCCCTGCGGAATTCTTCACGTAGACATCCAGCATATTTATAAGCGGGTTCCATCTTGGTGCGAACCTTGCTATGGGTTCTGACTTCTTCTTTTCCCCGGGAAAATAAGCACACCACGTTACTGTGCCTTTCTTTCCCGAAATATCGAAAAGAGGAGCCCCAGAGGTGTCGTAAAAATATCGGCGCTGTTTGAAAGGCGGAGCGCGACCGTCAACAAAGAAAAGTTGCCTCCTTTCTGGTGCTTCTCCCAGGTCCTCGTATACTTTAAAGTCGCCATCTCTGTTTTGAAGGGTTCTAAATTGCTTGATATAGAGAGTCGTTTGGTGCTCCGCAACATGCTCGGTGCGAATGGCAATAGGTTGTTTGAGGTCTGTTAGTTCCGGCGTCTCCATTTTGGTTCGCTGAGTTAGGGTTAGGTAGGGGCGGGTTAATAATATCAGTCTCTATTACGACAGTCAGACTCAGCTCTGCTTAATATATATTTCGCAGAGAACGGATATATTTCCAGCCTACCTACCTCGACATCGAATTGCGGGATATTCCGCTGATTACGTAGCCTGACAGAGAGAGATGTAACAGTTCAGAGCACACTGCGCCGATCCTTAATTTGTCAATTCCACAGCAGGTCATGAGAACATGATTTGGAAATTGAAGATGGAGAAAGACGATCGACATGCCGGTGAAGTGGACCGTGGGGAGCCAACTGTTTACAGTACATGTCGGGTTACGAAGTGAAACAAGTGGAACCATAGGCAAAAAGGGTACTTAGGGGGGTTTACTGAGTATTGTATTACTGTAGATTACTGTAAATCTTCCCAGAGGTGAGTTCCAACCGGACCGAACTCCATTCTTTTAACCGATTTGACATTTTAAACCCTAAACTTTGGAAGATACTGCATTGTTCCTGAATTAGCGCCATAGTGCCTCGCCTTTCCAGTGGAGAAAATATGTTCGGTGTCGGGCTTAACAACTATCAGAGATCCCACAGTGGTGGTATGGACTACCTAATTACGTAGAGGATCGTCTGACAACGTATTTCCTTGCTCTAAAATAAACCATGAGGCGCATTCTCATGTAATTCATACTGGTACTTTGTAAGTGCAAAGTCGAATAAACAAGCCAGATTATATCACGGAACAAGCAATATATAGTCCTTTATCTGTCCGAGTTTTCTCTGTAACACTGGTATAAGAACTTCGAAAGTTGACAGGACAAAGTAAAGGATAGACAAATTCCAATCCATATACTTCCAAAACAATTCATGACTGTATAATCTCCAAGGGAGGCACAATCTCAGGCTCTCAGACAAGACATGTAAATTGAAAAACCGTAAATCCACTACACGTAGCCCTTAACCTTGAGGAATTGACCAAGTTTGAAAAGCTCATCCTGAGTCAGTCCCTGGTACTCAAGGCTTGCCGATCCCATCGGAACAGGGACAGGACCGCCCTCCTGAGTGGGTTGACCAGCGGCGACAGTAGCAAGGTTCATGCAAGCCGGGGGAACGCCATCAATACGGACACCTGCAATCAAATGAGTTAGAAACTCGTTACACTCATGATTGATTAGAACGCTTAGTAGCAACAACGTACTATCAGGGGTCGGGCCAGACAGCGTCACTTGAGCGCCATTCAGTTGGTCATTGCACTGATCAACGGACTGCTGAGACACGCCGGGAGGAAGATCTGTAGCTGCACGTTTGTCCTTGCCCGCACGTCCGATCCCACCGGCAACAGCTCCGCTTATAAGAGAGCCGTCAACAGTTGCAGCCGCCGCGGCTTCCATGCCAACTGCAGGGCCGATGACAAAGAAAAAGGGGGCTGGACAGTACTGGACTGCCGAAAAAAGAGAAATAGCGGAGAGGGCAGCAAGGGCGGGGGCGCGCATTTTGGATAACTAGTGACTTAAGAAGTAAGAAGGGAAGTAGCGTTGACAAGACTCGAAATGAAAGACTGAACAATGGGTTTATGTCTGTAGAATATATGATGTGGGAGCAAGAAGGTAGGTTGCGGGCTTCTTTATACCTTTTCCAATACCTTTGCTGCTATGTCGTCGGAGAAATCCGCAGCAATTCCTCGAGGAAATTTACCAGGGCTTCTCAATGTCGTCATGTCAGATTATTCTGAAGTCTCCTCTCTATTCTACAGTATACATAAAACCAAATGAGGTAAACATCAGCCAATAGCCTTCCTCGCTCGAGGCAGATCAATGGCCCGCATATACCTGAGAGAATCCTTTTCATACACCAAACACGACGAATGTGTCCGCAGTCTCGACTAGTGTCTAGCTCATGAGTCATAGTCTCCAGCGCAATTGAACCAAATCATTACTTGTCACCTCTCTTCAATAGTTTGAAAACTCCAAGACTTGAGTAGAACCTCAATAAGCCTGTCTTACGGAGGCTATGCTGGATGTTGCGGGGAGTTATCGAAGCCCACTACAGCAGCATGCTTTAAGCCAGATTTGTCGGAAGATAAGAGGATGATGGACTTCATCGATAGCTGGCTAATCTCCGCAGCGAATGGGCCATGTAGAGGCATGTGGGTCGCAGTCTGTACTATACAGAGTACGTGGCCCCGGAGCACACAAGTATTTAACAACTCTGTTCAACCTTCCGTTGTAGGCATATTTTTTCGAAGCGAGCCGAACGTTACTTTGGTAATCTCGCTAGTTTTAGAGCTATAGTCTTAGAATATCTATCTCAAAAGCCTACATATATTAGGAAGGACATTACTATTACCTAAAAAGAGTGCCTAATTCCCACAACTTGTGACAACGCCAATCCTTTATCACTCGGAGAAATATCCCAGCTACCTCAGCTCGGGCGATTGGGTATAGAAACGCTAAAACGTCGGAGCTATATATATACAGGAAATTGGTCTGAGGCCCAGGTCAACCCTCTCGATATTCAATCTTCTAACACTTTGACATTTCTTCCTCGATCCTCAATCTTCTCCCACTGTTCTGCGTCCTCCAAACAAACATGAAGTTCACAACTATTGCATCCATTGGAGGCTTGTGCCTTCTCATTCAACAAACTCCTGCGCCTGCGGCATTCGTCGATGGTATCATAACCGCTGTTTTTGTAGGCATGGGAGCGGGAGAAACAAGCCAAATAGTGAGCCATATACCGAAACGTGATGTTTCCATCTTTGATATCCTTGAGCAACGCGATGGAGATCCGTTCGCTGGTCTTCCACAGCCGGCAGCCGATGAGTGCAAGGGCCAGCTTCAAGATGGAGCCACGGTAGTTTTCTCACCGATAGGTAGCGACGGCATTCGTATTGATGGCGTCCCCCCGGCTTGCATGACACTGGCAAATGTATACTTGGGCGAAAATCCGAACCAACCTGGACCTATTCCTATGGGTACGTTAACTATCTACATCTCCCTTATGGTCCGATGCCTCCTAACCATAATCTTTATTATTTAGGGTCTGCCAGCCTGGAATATCATAATCTTAGCCAGGAAGAAATCGATAAACTGCATGCTACGCTGAACGAAGCACAAGGTCAGTAGCTATTGCTACTACAGTACCTGCGAGGAGGCAGTGTAAGGAGGTGGAATTACTGTTTATTTATCTGGTTTTGTCGTGCTTTATACTTATACATGTATATAACGGCAATAAATAGTGGTGGTCAGGAACGTTGGAACTTGTTAAATTTGGTACCTGGTTTTGATCAGATATTCTCTAGACCTACTCTGTAAATGAACACCCTCAGGGGCCAACACAGAAGTAAATTCCCCTAATGTCAGAATAGCGTAGTAAGAAATAAGCCAGCAGCAATTCCGTACGTTTCATAAATTACCATTTGCCGTAGGAAGCAGTCTAATGGACGTAGAAGTGAGTTGAGCCACCCAGTAATTCGTATACAGTGTATTGTTGTTGAGACTAGGTTAAATTTTCCGGTTTGATCTGACCCACTTTAATTAGGCTTAAGCTTTCAGCGCTTCGGGATGGGTGGGTCCTTCCGTGGCGTGCTTTTTCCCCAAGGTTCCAACCTCAAACAGACTCTCCACAAAAATTGGGGGCCAAAAGACGTCCAAAATCCATTACCCTGCTAGCCTACTAGCACAGTTGACACAGGTTGGCTGATCTTCATTTATATCTTTACCCGCTTCCTATTTATATAAGTGAAATAAAATTATAGAATATTTGCAGCTTCATATTCTCATGTACGTCCAGCCTGATCGACAGGAGCAAGGTGGCTTATAAAGCTCACGGCGAGTTATCCGGGAGTTGACCGAGGGTTTCCCGGGGGTTGGGGTAGGGAAGGGTACCAAACATGCCTCAGCCCCACTATCTGTCAAGCGATGATATGTAGAACATGATCCTTCTGACATATCCTCAACCAAGCAACGATCATCGAAGAGTAGGTTTTTGATTGGCCATATGTGATTTGGGGGCCAGAAACATCCTTCGCCTTTGTCATGCTTGGCGATCTAAAAGCTCCGACCTGGTGATTATTACCACTAAATCCTTCGATCTGCATCTTCATATTTGCAATTATGGTAACGTGAACTGAACATACATTCAATGAGATATACTGAAAAGAGTCAATAGATAATTTCCAAGTTCGGGGTACAATATACATTGCGAGTCTCCACTTGCTATCTGCGACAATGATTGCCGTGTCGTTCGAGGCACAGAGGAGTCTATCCTTTGTCGCAGCCTCGACAGTACCCCGATACCGGAAGGCAAGGCCTCAAGACGAGAGTGCTCTTGTCAACATTGGCCCACAGAACAAGACAGGGGACAGGTGGATTAACTGAGAGTCCAGATATATTGCAGGGAGGGAAAAGAAGTGCTATTCAAACCTGTTTCCAGGAACTAGAAGTGAGGTGACCACCATGCAATCCCCAATTTTGGCCACCATTCCAGTTGCCTACTTCGTTCTCTCTGTACTTGTCTCCTGTGCTGCACTGAACGTTTCCCAATCGCTCCGGATCTATTTCCTTTTTCCAATCCTTCTCCTTGCGATTAAATCTTTTGGCTCTATCAACCACCTTAATCTCGTTCCCGGTCTTCCCCAGCTCTGGGGCCACTTGGTATTTATCCATTCCGTCCATATAACTTCTCTGCTTTACCTGGAGAAATGGAGATTACACCCTGAGGGCTCTAATTGGGACTTTCATGCCGCCTATAAGATATGGGCAAATCCACAGTTTCTCAATACCCACCGTGAGGTCCCTCGTGCGCGTAATAAGATAAATAACAAACCGTCCCGTATTCGCTTTCTTCGAAATCGATTCCTCCAATTCGCTGCATTCTACATAATTCATCAATACGTCGTCAGTCCACTTTCTCTAAGTGCTTTTCTACCTCTATCTATCGATACCTTTGCTCCAGCGCGAGAGAAATATTTCCGTCGTCTGTCGCAAGTCACCATCTACGAGACCCTATTCCGGGTTGCATCTGTGTTCCGCTTTATTTGGCTTAATGTCGGCGGCTTGCATCTTGCCCAAACGGCTTGTGCTATTTTGTTCTCAATTATTCTCCGCTGGGACGAACCTTATGAGTGGCAGGCGTTATTTGGCACGCCTCTAGAGGCTTATAGCCTTCGACGGTTCTGGGGCCGTTTCTGGCATCGTATTGTCGTGCGGCCCTATACAACTTACGGGCTTTGGCTATCCCAGGTATGTCACCTCAAGACTAATTCCATAGCGGAGGTGTTATTTGTGTCTACCTTTGTATTTTCCCTCTCCGGAGTGGCCCACGCGCTAGTTACCTGGCAGACATTGGGTTGTGGGTATTGGAAGGATATCTCCTGGTTCCTAATGAACGCTACTGCCACCGTGGGCGAAACGGCTGTAACTAAATGGTGGACACGGTCAATTCATGGCAAAGACAAAGATTTAGAGAAGGCGAGGTCAACTTGCTACAGCGGCATGCTATACAAAGTCCTAGGCTTTATGTGGGTGTTTGTATTTATGTTTTGGAGCATTCCAAAGTGGGAATATGGCAAGATATACTGCGTCTCTTGGCGAATGAGGGCATGAAATCATGAGCACGACCGAGTGTGGGAGTATGTGTTCATTTAGTCAAAATATTTAGCAGACTCTGGAGAACGGAGTGGGTTTGCATATAGAATTTGTTATGGCTAGGTATTAGCCCGGTTTCAGCTCAATTGTGTAGTATATATCTCTGCGTTGGAATACGAAAGGTGCAGTGCTAATACACCCACTGGATCGTCGTCAATGTCATTATCATTTATGTCTGTGGGTCTGCGCCGCTCTGGCCAGATTGGCCCGAGTGTAGTTAGCAGTGAGGGCGAGGTTCAGTAGAAATAGCAGGAGAACCCACTATCTACAATCACCATTAATTTTTTCCCATACTCTTCCCGTACCACAATGCTCTCCAGCTGCTATGTCCGGAAGATTTTACACCATTGCCTACCCATTCTGCTTGCTATAACAACGCCCTTTATATTTTGGAAAGCACTAGTTATAATTACTGGCTCAAAGTATCCCATAATCGTTGTTATATCAGAATCTATGGCTCCGGCCTTTAATCGAGGCGATCTCCTGTTCCTGTGGAATAGGCAACCTATAATTCGAGTCGGTGAGATACCCGTGTGTTGGTTTGAGGGCCAGCCCCTACCGATGGTTCACCGTGCTGTTCGAACGGCAGTCCTTGATTCGATGAGGTAAGATTCTAATCTGTAACGTTGATAATTGTATTGGAAGAGAGCCGAGATTTGGTAACAGTCATTCCAGGCAAGCTATTCTGACAAAGGGAGACAATAATCTTCTTACTGATGAAATGCTGTATCCCTTCGGCCAGAACTTCGTTGGTCGAGAGGAGATTATTGGTGTTGTCAAGGGCTTTGTCCCATCGCTGGGCTGGTTGGCTATCGCACTGCAGACGTATCCCTGGGTTATGCAGCTTGGAGGAAGTGCCCTATTAGTAGGGCTTGTTCTGTTCTCTTAACGCAATTTGTGTCGGCGTAATAATCAATCGGCTAGTTTATTATGGATATGTTTCATACGTTGTGTGCTTACAGTTGTTTGAATGCCGGGTTCAAGGAGCGGCCAAGCCAAAGCGATCCTCAGTTGGTGGGTTGGGCAAAGAGATAGAGGAGAGCTCGATGATAAGTATATGGATTTCGAATCCTGGACCGCCGTATTTTAACTGCTAATATTCGTTTGTGGATACTACCGATATACGAGGCGTAACTGCTATAATATAAAGGGGTACGGTCTAGATTGCGAATGGCCTTTATGATTCGGCAGACTCTTAGAAACTGTACGTGATATCTGTGAAAATACACATGGAGCCCAATTTTCTGTTGCTTCCTTTTTCCGTAGCCTTAAATTGTTGCGACGAAGTGTTTGGTTGACGTTTTAATGATGAATGTTATTATACATATACAGTAGGATCTGACTAACAGGTAAACTAAAGATATATACCAAGGAGTAAAGAATATAATACACTCATAATATTGAACATGCCTAGAAAACAAAACTTATATACAATATTACAGTGTATAATCTAAATCAAATCTATCAACCAAACGCCTCGCCATGCAATATCAAATCCTGTAGTACGGGTCGATGGATCTATCCGAGTCTCAGATTCCCTTCGGCAGGTCGGCCACCGAACCATCTCGCCAGACCACTGCTACTACCTTGGTCGCCCTCCCCTGTCATCCAGCGCGGAAGACGAAAGTTGTCTCCCTGGAGCCACTGAGGTTTACTAGCGGTTTCGAAAGTGTTCCTCACGCGATGCGCGAACGATTGGACGAAGTTCTCCTCTTCCTCCTCGTCACCTACCAAAGTAGATGACGCGGTGGGGGTTCTTCTCGTGGGTCGTGGGGATCGAGTGTCTCTCGACGGAAGGGGAGATACTGTACGTGAGCTGTCTAGACCACGGTTCGATGGCCGAGCTGGGCGGTTAGTTTGCGCGGAAAGAGGCACGGATCCGAAGCCGCTTAGCTCTCGGTCAATCAATTCACGGCCTTCTCTCCAACCACCCAAGCCGTAGCCATTGGGGTTGTTTTCCAGGTCATTGTCGTCTTCTTCGGCAAGACCGAAGCCAAAGATATTTTTCACCCGACCGTAGAGGTTAAACAGGGTGGCACACACGGGCAGTAAAATGAATACTGGGAAGATATAGTCGAATCCCTTGCCCAGGGGAGTGAGATTAATTAATCGACCCAGAAAATGATAGAAAATCGTGTTCTCGCGGACTCCCTTCGGTAGGAATGTGAGAAAGTTGTACGCAATTGGCACGGTAAGTCGTGCAACCAACCCTGCATACCAACATGCGCTCTCACCATATGTGTTACGACGGACTAGTGCTCGGTTTCCCCACACTTTGGCATCATTCACACCTACAAGAGCCGCAGCGCACATATATAGCAACCAAGCAGATGCAGTGACCTGGTTCCAGAAACCAATGGGGTTGGGGTCTTCTGGATTGGCAGCTACGGTGAGACTCACAATTGACAAGCGGGTTGTCACCGATTTGATCATCTCGGACCAGATGACGCAAAAGGATGCTGCGGCGAACAGAGCGCCCATTCCAAGCCGTACTGTCGGGATCATGTTGGCATAGACAAGGTATCGCATGTACGGGGTCAGGAGACTCCAGCGCTGGAAGAGTGAAGGGTACGGAGATTGGCCGAACTCGAGCTTCTTCGACGCCGACGAATTGATAATTGCTTGCACATCACCAGCAGTCTGGACTAGGCGACTCCACTCATCTACGAAACGCGCCTTCTGGTGCCTTGCGCGCTGAAGACGTCTTGTTAAATCTGCCATATAGCGCTCGGTAATGACTGCTGGAATAGTCCCGGATACTTCAGGTGCTTGTATGATCGCAGACCGCAACTCAGGAGGGCTACAAGCCTCGGCTAGCTCATCGATCCATTCTTGGAAATCGCGAGCGGTACCCGTCTTGCGCCGTTGCAATTGGGACACCTGTGCCTCCAAGCTTTCGAGTTCATTGACGGAATCCAATAGACGGTCGTGCAACTTCGGAGCATGGGCTTGAATTCTCCTCAGCCTGCCACTGAGGTTGGAATTGCGAAACAGGGTACGAGGAATCGAAACAAGACCATGACCCATGAGATAAATGGCTAAGACTAAGCCCCAGACATAAGCGAGCGCCATGACAAGGGCTTTGATGGAAGTGAATTCAAAGCCATTCTGGATGGAAACGTAGATTAACCCCACAATGGCACAACACAAGACTATCAGTTGATACCGGGCATTCGAGCGGATGGAATATTCGATGCGACCTTTCGGGTCATGATATCCGGAATCAACGTACTCGCCAAGAAGGGGAAGGATGAACCTGGAGTAAACAAGATTAGCGAGAATTTCGCACGAACCGTGGAGGACTAAACCAACCATGTCAGAACGAAAATAAGCCAGTAGCAATGCGCCAGGACACAAGGACCAAACGATCAGGAAGCCAGATTGCCCGGGGACCACCATCGTCTCGCGAACTCGAAGCCAAGTCAATTGGGACCAGGAGTACCACGCTCGCAGGAAGAGCAAGAGCCAGGAAGACAGGGACGGAGAGGTAGGCGGGGGTAGCGCGCAAAGTTAGAAAACGCCGCAGAAGAGCGAGCACAAAGACGGAAATGATAAGGAGGGACAAAGTAAAAAAGACGCTTGAGCCAACGGAAATGGAGGAAATGGAGATCATGTTGGCAGGAAGGGAGGGATAGAAGATAAGAGGATCAGATAACCAATAACCAATTGATCATGACTACCTAGCCTATAAGATAGGGGAGGAAGAGAGAGGAATATAGAAGCAATGGAATTGTAGGGTATAAAGTAGGGGATTGCAGAAAGAATAAAGTAGTCGAAGGTCCAAGACGGAGAAGGAAATGGAGCAAGGCTAAGTATAGTGACAGGTGACGACAGCAGTCACGTGGGGGGTATGGAATTAATTAATACGGTATCAAGCAGTTTACCTGTATAGTATACAGAATATACAGAATATACAGAATATAGAGACATTTATTATTCTAGAATATAAAAATAATTATATTCATAATATAATTAATTTATTTAATAGTAAATAATAAATAATAAATAAATAGAAAAATAATTTGTATATTATTATTCTAGAGAATAGCCAAGTCTATTAAACATCAACACTAAAAGGATCACCGCCTTAAATCCCCATCCATCATTCACTAGTAATCTTAATGTGTTGCTCCCTTTCTCTCTCTCCAACGCATCTTCTCCTCCTTCCTTCCCCTTCGTCTTCTTCGTCTTCTTCTTCGTCTTCCACTCTTCCACTCTTTCTTCTCTTCTTCTACCCTCTATCTCTTTCACTGTCATCCATCCTTGCCACTCGACATCTCTCTACCTCGTTGTAACCAACCCTCTTTTTCCTCCGACCATTCCTCTTTCTGCTTCTGTACTCCAAACTGAAACCGCCCGCCTTAAGTAACCCGCATTCGATTCTACCAACAACTTCTATATTTACAATTCCTCTGCATTTCTATTTGCTCCGCCGTTGTTGTATTTTCTTTTTCCTCGCGTCCTATTCTTTCTCCCTTCTTTAAACTCCTCGATTGCCGGCTTGAGTCTTCCGGTTTGTTCTTCATCCGCTGGGTCCAGTACGACTTGTTTCTGCACCATCCCTGTCACTGATCCATCCTTCTCCGCGTATCACTGCCTTGTCCTCTCAAGCCACACCAAGGCTTCCGCCAACGAATCCGCCTGAACTGACGCTGGTGCCCGAACGCCTCATTTTCTTTGCTGTGCTGGTCTCCTCCCCGTGCTCTTTGCTCTCCTCAACTGTCCCGTCGTCCGCTCTTCTGCCTGTCGATTTCCTTCGAATCTGTCACCCTCAGTCTCGCTTTGTACCCGAGTATCATCGCGGGTTCCTCGTCCCACCGCGTCCTTTATTCTCCTCCCTTGGGTTTGGAAATTCGCAGTGCAGGGTGTGAGGGTTGGTCTCCCCGGCGAATGCTGACGTCAAAGGAAAGCTTTCGCGGATTACTCCCGGTTCCCCTTTGATGGGGTTGCTGAGATGAATCCCGCAAACTTTCCCAATGGCGGGGCCATGCCCGGCGGTGCCAAACCCCAAGGCCAGATGCAACTTCCTCAAAAAAACGAAAACCAGCAAGTTCTGATAAACCATGTCGCCCAGGCATTGCAGGCCCAGGGACCTTTCTCTGGTTGGAGAGCCGAGTTCCCCGTGAAGGATCGTGCTCTTAAAGTCTATCAAATGTGAGTCGCCTGCGCTTACGGCTTTTTTTCTTCTACTGGTATTCTGGCAAAACAATTGGCCTGTTATTCTTGCATAGCAAGAGATGGGCATTTGTCATTGAGATTCCCGAGAGCGACTCTTTTTTCGTTCATTTCTTTTCGTTTTCTTTTCTTCAATCTTATCTTCTAAACTAACTTGTCAATTTAAGGATAACTTCTCTTCGTTTAATTCAACCGAGAATTGATATGCAAAATGCAGCCCAGGCCGCGCTAACCTTTGAACAAAAAGCATTCAAAGATGCTAGGGAGAAAGTATGTACTGTCATGCCTTCCAGGTGTACTCTGCTGACTCCCTTGTGTTTCAGGCCGATTATGAGAAGGAATGCACCGAGAAGCTCCTCCACATCCGGGATACCCGTGCTAGACAGGCGGCGGCCATGCAAAGTGGAATGGTGCCACAGGGAGCCCTAGCACCGGGAATGCCTGGTGTAGCTCAGAACCAAGCTCAAAATGCCTTTGCACAGCACATGAATCGACCCGTTCAGACGTCCCCGATTTCCGGTCAACCACAGATGTCCATGGGAATGAACGACCCCCACCAGCAAGCAGCCTTACAACAACAACGCCAACAACAGCAGCAGTCGCAGTCACAGGCAATACTCCAGCAACAACGTGCTCAACAACGGCCTGGGGGTACTGCACCGTTGACGGATGATCTGAACACGCTTTCGGCCCAAGAGTATGATCATGTGTGTCGACTAGCCACCCAAATGCTAGCAAAGACGTCTCCCGACCATATGGAGAAAATTAAAATGAATCTGCAGAACATGACACCGGAGCAAAGACAATACCTCGCCAGAAGAAACATGGATCCCATAACTTACTTCTTTCGGTCCCAAGCATTGACCCATATGAGGAGGCATAAAAGAAGTCGCATGGAGATGGCCCGCGCGCAGAATGCTGGACTAGATTCTAATAATCCTGCCATGATGGGAGATCCTATGATGAATCCTCAGCAACGTCAGGCATTCCAGAATATGGTGAATCTTCAGCGTAATTCTGCATTCCCGATGAGTGGACAACCGGGACTGGATCCCTCATCCTTTATTGGCAACGTTGAGAACATTCAAGGGCAGCAGGTGGATGGACTGCGCTCGCAAGAAGCGGGACAGCTTGTGGTACCGGCGAGCTCTTCTCAGATGAATCAGCAGCCATTTACTACGCAACAGAACATGTTCCAGATGGGCCAGCAACTTGGTCAAAATGGCCAGGCAAATATGAACGGGACGGGTATCAGTCCACAATTCATTCCTCAGCATCTTTCGAATCAGGCCGCCCAACAAGATAGGTCGCAGCAAGCACAACCGTTCCAGGGACAACCGCAAGGCCAGGCACAAGCACAGGCCCGAGCGCAAGCAGCTCACAAAGCCCAAATGGGCATGTCGTCTCAAACAGGCCAAACTAATCCACAGCTCCCTCAGCAACTGCCGCAACAGGGCCATGGTATGTCGATGTTGAATCGGCCAATGGCGCCTGGACAGATGTCGCCGGCCCAGGTTGCGGCTCAGGCTCGTCCACCATCGCGACCTGCTGGCATGGGACAGCATCCTGGTGGTGTCCAACCAATGGCTGGGCAGCCCGGTATGCAGTCCCGTCCACAAATACCTCCTGGTCTTCCACCAGCTGCGCAAGAACAATTGGCACAAATGTCCCCGGAGCAGCTCAATGCTTTCCTTTTGAACCAGCAGCGTCGTGCACTGGCAAATAGCCAGGCCACTAGAGCCAATGCTGCACAGCAATCTATACCCATGCACCAAAATCTCTCGCAGCCCGGTCAAGGCCCGCAGATGAATAATGGCCAGATCGGAAACAACCACAATATGCGCTCCTCGATTAGCCTTCAGCAACAACTTGCGGCCATGGGTGGACAACAACCCAACCACTTGCTTCATGGCCAGCAGCCTTCTCTCCAGCAGCAACAACAGCAACGTCAGCAAGAACTGATGAAGATGCACCTCCTGCGCCAGCCCAATGGTGGAGGCATCGAAATGACTCCTGAGCAGGTCAAGGAGATGGATCGCTTGAACTTCCCGCCGTCGATTCTGAATAATAACCCGAATATGAATACACCCGCTCTGAAGAATATCAAGACCTGGGGCCAATTGAAGCAGTTCGCGAGCTCGCATGCTCTTGGAGGCTTGGACATGCCGAAATTGATGGCACTCCAAAAGCTTCATCTCACTCAGCTGCTAAGCCAAGGGAAAGAGATTGGGCGTAACGTTGAAACAAGCGGGCAGAATCAGGGGTTGCCAACACATCCTCTTCAAGGGCAACCGCAGCCTTTTATGAATCCACAGAATTTCCAGGCTGGCCAGCAGCCGTTTCCTATCAATATGCCACAGATGCGGCCAATCACTGCCAATGACATACAGATGGCTCGCCAGCGTTTTGGTGCCCAGGCCCAAAATTATACCGATGAGCAAATCCGAGAGGTGCTTCACAAACATAGACAGAGACAGTTCATGCAGATGGCTCAGAGCCGAGCCGCTCAGGCTAATGCTGTGCAGGGTATGAACCAAAACCCGTCGGCTCCTCAGGTCAGTCCACCGCCAGCTCCTGTATCTCAGGGTACCGCGCAGGTCAAGCAACAGCCCCAACCCCAGCCCTCGACATCCCAACCTGGGCCACAGGTGCAGAATGCTAAAGGACCTGCTGCGAAGAGCACGAAAGGGCCGGGAAAACAATCGTCGAAGAGGAAGTCCAATAATGACGAAACTACGGATGTTGAGAATGCCGCGGCCCAGAAGACTGTTCAAGTCCCTCCCTCAGGTGCACCGCGGCCAGGCATGCCATTTACTCGTGAACAGCTGGCTGCAATGACCCCTCAACAACGGTCGCAGTTGGAAGCTCACATGCGGCGGCCTCAGGGCCAACAGCGTGCGCCTATTAGCAGAGCCTCAGCAGATGAAGCTTGGAACAATCTGCCAGAAAAGATCAGGCAATTGTATAATGACATCGCAAAGAATTTGCCAGTCGGCGAACCACTCACTATCGCGCCAGAGCAAAAAGCCGCAATGATGCAACAGCTTCGGGAAAGCACCGACATGTTAGGCAGGATGGATACCCTAGTGCAATGGTTTGCAAAGATTCCCGGCCAGGAGAAAAATGTGAGGAGCTTACTTTTAATGGTATGTCATCGATTCCTTTCCATCATGCATAATAGCTATGCTAATCAATTTAATGCAGCGGATTCAATTGATGAGACAGTTCAAGCCTGGTCCAGACTGGACTCTCAATGGGCAATTCACGATTGCTCCTGAATATCTGAGTGGTACCATCAATTATATCAAGAAGCTCTTCCACGCGATGATCACCCGAGTGAACCAACAGCAAAATCTACCAGCAGGCCAGCGACCGAATGTGACACAGGGTCCATCTCCCATAGCGAACCAAAACAATATCCCCCCTCTGAACGCAAGCAATTTGCAACAGCACCAGCAGCGACAAGAAGCTCTCCAGCGAGCTCGACGAGCATCCGGTCAGTCCGCGTCAGGATCAACGACGGTGCCGCAACCTCCATTCGGCGCGCCGTCGCCCCAAGGAGTTCCTCATGCCTATGGCCCTGGGAGTTTCCCTCCTGAGAAGTTAAAGCTTCCTCCACCGAAGAAAAGAAAGCAGTCTCACGCTGGTGCTGTCTCCCCTGGTACTCCAACCTCCAAGGTGCAGGGAACCAAACCAGAGGTCAAGCCAAATGCAACACAGTTGACTGGGCCTTACAAATGCAGTGTGCCTGAGTGCCAGCATCATTACCAGGGCTTTGTGACCCAGCCGGCTTTGTCCAAACATATTGAAGAGAACCATAAGGCCGAAGAACCGATCACTGATCCGCTGGAATATGCCATTGAAAGTTTCCGGATTGCTCTGATCAAAGATGATAAGAAGGTCGCAGGAATCCCGCAAGCACCAAATAAGCAGGGTGCCGCTGCGTCCCCTGTGAAGCCTCAAGTGAAGACTGAAGGCACAACACCAGCAACCGGGGCGACTCCGATGGGCCGTGTTTCCAGCCAGATTGGACTTAAATCCGACTCCCCGGCATCGAACCAACACCTGACTCCACGAACATCCTCAGGGAAAGCACCAACGTCCGCCGTGAAGCAGACCCCAAGTAAGGATGGCAAGACTGTGGGAGGAAATGCAGCCGCGGATACTGCCACGAAGGACCCGTGGGCGGATTGTGACATTTCCCTGGAGGCGATTCATGAAGCGTATATCGGCATACGCGATGGGTGCATACCTTGGCTCAGTGTTGATCCCAAGGACGAGTCCTCGAGCGCTGATATCTTCACCAAGATTCAATCTAAGGACACGCCGGATTCGGTTGAAACTGGCGTGGCGACGCAAACCCCTCGGGAAAGTGATACTTCGAAGGATGATGACCTTGTCAAGATCGAAGGTGTGCCTGAGGATAGTTGGGTTCCTGTGGACTGGTCCAGCCTTCCCAGTCGATTCGAAGATAGGCTTCTAATGAACGAGTCATGGGAGGACATGGATTGGGAGACAATTGAGCGGAAAGATGCTGAGATGAATGTCGACGACGGTGGGACTCTCGTTTACGCCATGTAAACGTCCTTTCCTAATGCTGCACGGTTTATTTCATGGGCATAAATACGAAGGCTGTGTATACTAAAAGTACCAGTTATTCTTGTGGATGATTGTTTTATTTTCTGATATCCCCTGGCTACGTTTGAGAATTCTCTTGGAAGAGTACCCGATTTACTACCTACAGTCGAGTCAGTTTGCAGGATCAGCGATGGTGTTCAAAGGAGTGAAAATGCTGAATCATCATGTATTTAATTAATTTTCTTATTTGATATTTGAGTTTAATCGGATAGGTAGCCATGGCTCTTGAGCTTGAATATGAATGAGGTTGTTATGTTGTATATGAATACTGTGTCTTGTATGGTAACACCCGGTAATACCAATACCAGGTCTGCTGATAAACCCGAGAGGTCCTCTTCGTTCCTCCTTCACTTCCTCTTTGTTCCTCTCTCTCGTTCTTCCACTTATCCAGGATGGGTTGTCAATAGTCTTAGTTCTGTCCTTCTTACTCTACATTCAGCCTTTTCTACGCTTAATATTTACTGCTGTCTACCCCGCCTCGGAGCTATCTATTCAGTTCTCGGTGGTTCGTGACTAACTCCGCATCTCCACGCCTGTCGGATTCAGTTCTTAGCAAACTACTTGGTGCATTGCCGCCTTCGAACCTACATGCTCTCGACGCTATTTATTTATTCTCCTAGATATTGAAAATGACAAACAATGCCTTTATCCCATTCCTGGTCACGATGATGCTCGTGACCGGCGTCTGCAATACCATTCTTAACAAGTATTAGGTTAGACCAAGCTTACTATATCATCTTTTGTCCCACATCTGATATAAAACAGGACATGCAATGTGTAAGGAACTGCGACTCCCCGGATCCTAAAGAACGCAAAACATTTGAGCAACCTGTAATCCAGACGTACGTTTTGCCACATGCCATCCCTGACATCACTGCTAATGGTTATCAGTGCTCAAATGTTCATTGGGGAAATGGGCTGCTGGATCGTGATCTTCATATCCTATATGTATCATCGATATGTATCTTCGCGTTTCTCCCATGAACCTACTCCCCTTCTTGCTGGTGGTTACCACCCTGTAAGTGCTGATGATAGAGGGTACGATGACGATGAGGATCAGACGCTTGATGGTCCTGCTGTCGATGGTCACAATTCCAAACCATCTGTTTCACACGATGGCCGCATTAATCTTCAAGGTCGGAGGATTCTCCTTCTTGCGGCTCCTGCGTGCTGCGACCTCGCGGCTACAACGCTCATGAATGTCGGCCTACTTTTCGTTGCTGCTAGTATATATCAAATGACCCGTGGAGCACTGGTACTTTTCGTTGGACTCTTTAGCGTTCTCTTCCTACGTCGAAAGTTATACGCATATCAATGGGCTGCGCTTTTCGTGGTAGTCCTTGGTGTTGCATTGGTCGGCCTTGCAGGTGCCCTTTTTGGTGGCGATAGCAACAAAGGTACGACACAGGCAAATACCATGGAAGTTGTTTCGAACGCTATGATGCAAGCTCGGGATATCGCCCAAACGCCTGAAGCAGTTAAAGCTGTTATCGGTGTCCTGCTTATAGCAGCAGCTCAGATCTTCACAGCTTCGCAATTCGTACTGGAAGAGTGGATCTTGGAGAATTACGAAATGGACCCAATTCGGGTTGTTGGCTGGGAAGGAATTTTTGGTTTCGTCATCACTATTGCCGGAATGATTATATTATATCTAGCCGTAGGCCGAACAGAATCAGGTCGCTACGGATACTTTGATGCGAAAGAAGGATGGCATCAAGTTTTCACTAACAGGGCAGTTATCATCTCTAGTATCTTTATCATGATCAGTATAGGGTGTGTATTTCCATCAACTTTAAACAGAGCAGGCAAGGCTAATTCTCCCCAACAGCGGCTTTAACTTCTTCGGCCTATCAGTAACCCGTTCAGTATCTGCCACTTCCCGCAGCACCATCGATACCTGCCGCACGCTCTTTATCTGGCTCGTTTCTTTAGTCCTCGGCTGGGAGTCATTTAAATGGTTACAAGTCATTGGCTTTGCGCTCCTTGTCTATGGAACCTTCCTGTTCAATGACATTGTCCGACCACCCCTCAAGGCATGCCTTCCGCGTGATCTTAGAGATAGACAGGAACTATTGCAAGAGGAACCGATAGAACATATGTGAAAGGATTTTGGAGTCTTGGTATTGGTATTTTTTGGTTATTGATCTTTGGTCGTTCATGCATGGCGCTTTTCCCACTGTTTTGTCTCATTTTCGAAGATAGGATCAAGAAGCTTGCTCTTTCCCATACAACTACCATAAATACGCTTCAGAGCTGTTCAAAATCCTCAAACACAGAGAGGAGTCTCATTCAAATTCTATCTATCATGGCTCTACACAATAGAAGCCCAAGTCTGCAGGGTATATATAAGGAGGAACCTGATCGATATCATATACGTTGACCAACAACCAACAAAAACCGAAAGACAAAGAGCCAGTGCCGGCCCACGCAGAAATCCACCCGTCTATTGATTCATCCATCCATTTACACTAAACCAGGACATATAATGCGCACATCTAGAACTGTCAGCGGATAAGCCGTAGTGGGAAGTGGAGAATGCATACCATAGCAAGACCGAAAATCATTGAGAGCCAAAAGAAGAGATTCTATTTGGTTATTGCAGTTAGTGTTCCTTGTCAAGAGGGAGAGAAGAGAATTCATACATTAAGAATAGTTTTCCCACGGAAGAATTTTGACCGCTGAATCGTCACAATCGGGAGCTGAAGCATCATGGCTAGAAAGCCATATCCGCGCAATTTCTTTGTGATGCAACTCATGACGAGTTCGTGCGCGACGGAGCTGACAAGGAACGTGGTGACCATCGCCACTGTCTGGGAGGAGTAGCATCTTGTAGGGAAGTAGACGTGACGGCGGAGGAAGTGATGGACGGGGATGTTCCATTCGCGGGAGAATTCGAGCCTGAGTTATGAGAATGAGTATGGTTTGAGCGGGTAGATTGACATGAATTAATACTCACCAGTCGCATGAATTCCACCAGTCAGAGTAGAAATGACGGTCCGCAAAGCGAGATAGTTCTCCGAATGCGCCGAGAACGTACTCAAAGATGACGAGGAAGACTAGCAAAAGCGTGACCAAGAATGGAAATAGGAGCATACTGATAGTTTCTGCCAGAATGAGGGCTTTATCCGACAAGCTTTCAACTACCTGTAATTGGACGCTTGCATCGCTTAGGACCGGAACGATGAACTCCTCGCTTATATGTGTTAGGAGAAAAATGCAGCCGAAGACAGCCAGGGTTTTGAAGGCGACTTCGGTCCATTGTGTTTCTTTGTTACGAGGGTATTCCAGCTCGTAGCAAAGAGTCGGACACAAGATGTAGTCTACGTAGTTGGCGAGGGTAAGGTTCTGCGGGTAGGTAACGCAGCCTAGCGGTGACGTGAGTTCCATAGCTAAGTCATTGCGCAGTTTCGAGATCCCCGACTTGGGTACATCGCTGGGCTGGTTGGCCAGGCGCTGGATCGACTGGCGGCGTGGGTGCGGGTCTGGGTACCGAACTGCGGCATCCATGGACTTTGTGCCGGGTTTATCGAGGCCGGACAGACGGCGTTCGGTTTCGCTGAGGTGGCCGTTATAGAAAGCGTAGGAATGGAGTTTCATCAGGAAGGTTAGGGTATGAAGAGTGAAGAACACCTGTGCCGTCCAAGTCCAATGTAGCATGAACGGCCAACTGAAGGAGGTTAGATCAATACTCTTCATTTCAGAATAGTAAAACTCACTTGATCCATAGAACAAGCCATGCGGCTTCAAAAAGACTCTGCAATACAATCCCACCTCGCGACCACCGAAGCCATTTACCACCACTCCTGAAAATACGATGAAATGGCACGACTAAGCCACTGCTTACCACCATGGCAAGGTCGCTGAGACCTAGCTCCCACACATTGGCTGACAAGAGACTCCAGACCCTCACTCGCAATGGATACCCGGTGTCTTTGATGTTGCGGAGAACGGTGGTGACGACCATGAAGAACAGGGCGATCCAGAATAGCGTGAAGAATCCCCTGAAGTTATGATAATCGCTTCTCGGATCGAAGTGAGACACTCGAGGTACGTAATCGATTGTGTAGAAGAGTCTGTTATCCGCACGGGCGTGTTTTCTAGCCGTGGCTATCGAATGAACTGATGGCGGCGCATCTTCAGCTACAGGTGTAGAGTGACCGCTATAGAATAATCCAGCTGTTAACAACCCACGAAACATATAAACTAGTTCAACTAAGCAACCTACCTAGACTCGGTGACAGGTTTATCTACAAAAGGACTGAAAGCGGCCTCTTCTGCCTTCTTGGAGCCGCGCGATCGTGGGATATTCTTGCCATTGCTTTGTTCCAGCGCAGTAGACATTCTTATTAGAAGTGGAGACAAAATAAAAAAACAATTTCACATAGAGTCTAAATTGGTTGACCCATGGGAGAGGAGACTTGGGGAGAATATAAGACAGAGGAAGGAGAGAAGATGTAAGCAATTCGGAGCCTCAATGCAGCAGGGCAGATCGGAACGGCATGTAACTTTCTAACTGTTGTGACACCAACAAAATTGGACAGATTGATATACCTCGAAGTCAGGATGGACATAAGCTGACATTGGAAGGAGCGCAGAGAGAGTCAAGACGGACGGCAAAGGGAAAGCAGATGTTCCTCAGGTAACGTCATGTAAAAGCCAAGCAAATTAGCCGGAATTCCCAATACCGACTCCCCGGTATTGGTATTACCAAATGGTATATTACCATTGTGGCCTGAGTATTCAGGCATACAAGTAAATGACATCTAATAAAGAAGGTCAAGAGGATAAACACTAGAGACAACGTGTTTGCCTAAAATAAATCCTATGTTAGTTGTTATTAACTAATCAATTTTATTTCTTACCTGACCATAGCCATCCTGAGTACGTACTTCTACTGTAACCATCGACTGGATCTGCTTACCTAATCCTTCTGGCCAGCCATTTGGCATCTCCAAGTAAAGTCGGAAGGAGACTTTTGCGCGTTGGACTAAACAACTACTTGCTTTCCTCCCCGATTCCTCCCCTCTATCTCGTTCGAATTGCGTGGACTGGCTCCTTCGCTTTCCTCTTCCTTTTAGTCTTTCTTGTCCTTTCCTTGATTTCCGTTCTTCGTTGTCCAGCCTCCGGTGGTCCTCGCGACCACCATGTCTTCCCGTGCGTTTTATTCTCCCCACGTCTCTGTCCCCTTTGTGTATCGATGATTTGATTCCTAACTGACTCCGTCAAAGTCAAACAATTTATTCGAAATGTTCGCTCTGCCAAGACTATCGCCGATGAGCGAGCCGTAATTCAAAAAGAAAGTGCTGCCATTCGTGCGTCTTTCAGAGAAGAGAGCCACGATTCCGGCATAAGGTCAGTCAGTCCCTCTCGCATGGTATATGTGATAGCGTCTTATTTCTTGTAGGAGAAACAATGTGGCCAAACTCCTTTACTTATTCACTCTCGGCGAGCGGACGCACTTTGGTCAGATCGAATGCCTAAAGCTACTGGCATCTCATCGTTTCGCGGACAAACGGTTGGGCTATCTGGGCACCATGCTGCTGCTCGATGAGAACCAGGAAGTCTTGACGTTGGTAACAAACTCACTAAAGAAGTTAGTGTGTCTTTCGCGTATTTCTCAAGCCCTCTAACTAACTCGATTCAGTGACCTCAACCATTCGAACCAGTATATTGTCGGACTCGCCCTCTGCGCCCTCGGAAACATCGCCTCCATCGAAATGTCCAGAGACCTTTTCACCGAAGTCGAAAACCTCCTCTCCACTGCGAACCCATATATTAGGAGGAAGGCTGCCATCTGTGCTATGCGCATATGTCGCAAGGTTCCTGATCTACAGGAACATTTCTTAGAGAAGGCCAAGATTCTCCTGTCGGATCGAAACCACGGTGTTTTGCTCTGCGGTTTGACTCTAGCGATAGACATGTGTGAAGCGGAAGAGGCAGAGGAAGGTCAGGAGGGAGTCATCGACATGTTCCGACCCTTGGCCGGTGGACTTGTACGCGCCCTGAAGGGCCTGACGTCGTCTGGTTATGCGCCCGAGCATGATGTGTCCGGAATTACAGACCCGTTCCTTCAAGTGAAAATCCTACGACTACTAAGGGTTCTGGGAAGAGGCGATCCGGCAACTAGTGAACTGATCAATGACATCTTGGCCCAGGTGGCCACAAACACCGACTCCTCAAAGAACGTGGGAAATGCCATTCTGTACGAGGCTGTCCTCACAATCCTGGATATTGAAGCCGATTCCGGTTTAAGGGTCTTGGGTGTCAACATTCTCGGAAAGTTCCTTACCAATAAGGACAATAACATTCGCTATGTTGCTCTAAACACATTGAACAAAGTCGTTGCCATCGAACCAAATGCCGTACAGAGGCATCGCAATACAATCCTGGAATGTCTGCGTGATCCGGATATTAGCATCAGGAGGCGTGCGCTCGACCTCAGCTTCATGCTGATCAATGAAGGCAATGTCCGGGTTCTTGTGAGAGAGCTGCTTGCTTTCTTGGAAGTTGCTGACAATGAATTTAAACCCGCCATGACCACCCAAATTGGTATCGCTGCGGACCGCTTTGCTCCCAACAAACGCTGGCATGTTGACACCATTTTGCGAGTTCTCAAGCTGGCTGGTAACTACGTCAAGGAGCAGATTTTGTCATCTTTTGTGCGTCTTATCGCGACATCGCCAGAATTGCAAACGTACTCCGTGCAGAAACTCTACTCATCCTTGAAGGAAGACATCTCGCAAGAAGGCCTGACTATTGCCGCAACGTGGGTTATTGGTGAATACGCTGATAACCTTCTCCGAGGTGGTCAGTATGAGGAAGAGGAGCTCGTTAAAGAGGTCAAGGAGAGTGACATTGTCGACCTTTTCACCAACATTCTTAACGGCACATATGCTTCCCCGACTGTGGTGGAGTATATCATCACATCCTCCATGAAGCTAACTGTGCGAATGACGGATCCTGCGCAGATTGAACGTCTTCGTCGCTTCCTCGCCAATCAGACCGCCGATTTAAGCGTTGAGATCCAGCAGCGCGCTGTCGAATACACAAACCTCTTTGGCTATGATCAGATCAGGCGAGGTGTATTGGAGCGGATGCCTCCGCCGGAAATCCGCGAGGAACAGAGAGTTCTGGGTGCCCCAACAAAGAAGCGCCAGAGCAAAGTCCTCAAAGACAAATCGAAGAAGGCTCCCAAGCAGGCCGAGCAAGATCTGCTACTTGATCTCATGGGCGGCGAAGCTCCAGCGACCAGCCCAACTGCGAATGGGTCACAGAACACAGCCGATCTACTCGCAGATATCCTTGGTGGTGACTCTGGGATGTCGTCACCCGCTCCTCAACCTGTACAGCAACCTGGAATTAACACTAGCGCCATTATGGGCCTATTTGACTCTAATGGAGGTACCCCATCTCCTCGCCCTGCGGAGCCGGCATCCGCTTTGGATCTTTTAGGAGGGATGGGCTCAGCGGCACCAGCTTCTACTCCTCCCCCAGCCGCAGCAGTTGCGCATCCAGCATTCAACAAGGATGATCTTTCGCTTACCTTGCAAGTACAACGGAATACCAGTGGCAATGCGCAAGTTTCGGCCAATTTCAGGAATGTTTCAAATTTCAACCACTTCTCCAACGTTGGGTTGCAGGCCGCGGTGCCAAAAACTCAACGGCTTCAACTGAGTGCAATCAACAAGTCAGAACTAGATGCTGGGGATGATGGCACGCAGATCCTCAAACTGGCTGCTCTCAGCGGTGTAAGTTTGATCTATCTATCTAGGCATTCTTTGACCAGTTGCTAACAATAACCAGGCTCTCCCACCAAAACTCCGCCTTCGTCTTCGAATAACCTACGCCAAGGATGGGTCAGATCCTGTAACAGAGCAAGTTGACTGGACTGAGCCTTAAATCGAGGTGCTATCATATTATATGAGCATATCAAACACCTTTACTTTTAATTCATGAACATTCAAAACTTCGTACAGTTCTCCCTTACATAGACTGTTTTGTTTATCTCTTGATTGAATCGTCTAGCGAGCGATAGCCAGTTTGGAGGATCTATGGGCCGGTCTGATGGGATGCACCGTACATCCAAGCTTAGCATCCAGATTCATATATCATACCCGGTTATTTGGTTCTGACTCTTTCTACGCGATGTAATGTACGTACCCCTTAATTAAAATTTCATTCAATAGACGCTCATCTCCACCGCCTCCACCTATCCTATAAGAAGCCCATTATCAACTGTAAGATAGGTACCAACCACAACCACTTCATCAATACAGTATCTGACGTCGTTAATCCCTTCGCTAATCCAGCGGTGTAAATCGAGCATAAGCACCTACAGTAAGCATCCCGGTAAACAACTTCCAAGCCACAGTGACTAGCTACCTACATAATAGGCCACTCAGCTAGTCATGGAACAGCTGAACCAGGCTACCACTTACATACTGTAACAAACAATGCAGGACGTAATCCTCAGGGCTTAGATAGAGACGAGCGGACGCGACTCGGCTCGGTCCACTGCTGTGCTATTTTGAGAATATGTAGGCGGTGCAATGCAGGAATGTGGGGAAGAGAAGGGAAGATCAGGATGTTAGCTACATAGGGAAGGGAAGGGAAGGGGGAAGGTTCCATTACAGTGTTTCTTCGTTTCTTCCTTCTGCTTGGGTGATATAATGTTATTTATGTATGCAAAGGGTGGTAGGTAGCTGGTACTGTACTGCTGTTTGTAATGGAGGCTTATGCAGATTTGTACTGTACATCTACTACTTTGTTAGCTGCAGTAGAGCAGAAAGAATCAGATCATTAATGTACCTAAGTACCTAGAGATGTTTGTTCATCTGTGTCAAGTTACATTAAAGCAATCTAACCAAACCCCGGTATAACAGAAAGAGAAAACCCAAAGGGGACATGTCATTCTACCGAGTCATGCGTCCACCTCGGAGAAAGGAAAAAGTAATGATGAAGATGACATAGCCATTGTTGGTATAATATAGTAATAGACATAGTAATAAAAGGAAAATGCCGATGGGAGTAAAAGTAAATGCCACCATATCAACGAATCGTTCAACAACCGTCCCAAACTAGATGAAATCCGCCCGATCATCCAGGTCAATGCGTTATTCGTAATCGTGAATGAAATGCTCCGATAAACCCAGTACCCATAGTTGCGCCAGTGACATAGGAAAAATGGTCGTGTAGTGAGGAGAGGAAATATTCATAACGAAAGATAGGTAGATCGCCTTGCAGTATATCATGAAGGAATGTCCGCTAGATCTGTCAAATGCATACCAATATATTCCAGAAGTATTGTATACCATTGACGTAGCAGGAGAACTTCAAGACCGTTCGACATAAATATACAATGCCAATTTCGATCATCATAGCTGATAGCTTCTCCTAGGCGTACGTGGTCTGCCGTCTTGATACAGGTGGACGGTAATCGTCGTAGTGTCGAGGATAGATGTCGTGGGTGTATCTGATGTCCTCAGGCCCAATTTCACGGGCATATTTGATGTCCTTGCTCTTTGGGCGAGTACTATACTCAACCTCACCAAACAGGCGGCGCGATGGTGTTCTGGAAGCACTCGCTGGTTTGGTTTCATATCGAGCAGATGAGTCAGAAGGGTACCCGTAGGCAGGACTGCTTCGAACGGGTTTGGATGCGGTTCGCAAGAGGGATGGTCTTTCCTGGCGCGGTGGCGAGGACGTCCTTTGGCGTCTTGAAGAAGGTTTATCGGGTTCTACCAGGATTGTCTCTGGCTCAGTGACAATCTTGTAACATGTCGTCTTCGGAGGACTTGTTGGTATTTCAGGCGTGTTTGGACTGGAATAACCAGAATCATACCGATCACGTCGTTTCGAGAACCGCGGAGGGACAGAGTCATTATAGACCATATTTTCGAGAGTCGATTCAGGGCGAGATGAGCTTTCGCGCTTGGCACGTGAGTAGACAGAACCGGAGGTAGCAGCGCGCGTGAACTGAGGAGGACGGACAGACGGGGGAACCTTCACACCCATAGAAGTGGCTGCGGTTGGCATGCTTGGGACTTTTGGTTCGTGGCTTCGTGGAGAATCCAAATGCTCATATGATCCGCTTCGTGAATTCGAAGGACGCGCAGTGTCCTTGCTAGAGCGGGTTGACCGACCAGAGCGTCGAGATGATGAATCGGGTCCCGCAGACTCATAACCACGATGGCGCATAGGCGACTGGGATGCACGTTGCCGTGAATCTACTTCAATTGGAACGGAGCCTCTTGAACGCAGGATATAATCACGAGCTGAAGTGTGGAGATAATCATGTTTGGATTCCCACTCGTCAGAATACTCCTCGTCGTCATAATCTCGAAAATCCCTTCGGCGAGATGATTCTTTCGGCTTGGGCCTTCGAGAAGATGATTCCGTTCTTCGTCTTGATTCCGAAGCAGAACCCCGATTGGGGGGCGCATAGTATGGGGTTGTACTCGAATCCGAACCGTCGTCGCTCAAGTCGTAATATGGGGCGACCCGCTCATACTTCTCGTAAGCTTCCCGTTTCCGTTCCCTGGTACGATTCTTGGCGCGGTAGGAATGAGATGCCTTTGCATTATCGCGGGCCATTTCCTTAGCCGCCAGGAAGCTATTTAGCGGTGTGGTTTTGGTTCGCCTCTTTTCATCAACGCCTTTGGTTCGTCGCCTTCCTAAGTCATCGTGTTTTCGGGACATCGGTCTTGGATCGTCCGTATATCGGCTCTCCTCATCGAAGAATTTCGCATCGGCTGGGGTCCTTTCTTCATAAATCCGACCATCGCGGCACTCCCAAGTGGTATTGGAGCTGCTCGCGCGTGGGGATGAATAGGGGGTTGAATCGCCACTGCGTTCCATCCTTTCACGTCGAAGTTCGGCCAGGCGAGCTTTCTGGTCATATTTGATTCTTCTGGCAGGATCGGAGAGGAGCTCATAAGCCTGTTGTACTTGTTGGAATTCATCTTGAGCTTTGTTTCGTTGCGATTCATCTTGGATCTTGTCCGGATGGCACTTCAGAACCAGCTTCCGATGGGCGGTCTTGATTTCGGGTAAGGTAGCATCCTTTTGGATGCCCAATACGGTGTATGGATTGATATCAGGGGGTGAAGACATGACGATGTAGTCGCGATCAAAGGAGAATTGGATACATAAACAACTAATATAGGGGGGAATTCAATGACAGAGAGTAAGGGGAGTAAGTAAAGGATAGCGAGGGGAAAGAGGGAAGAGGGGGGGATGAAGCGGTGGACAGATGGGTATGGAGATAGTTGTTTGTATGAGTGGATAGTGGATAGTTGAGTGGATTTGGATAAGGTACGGGGGGTGACGTGGGAACTTGAGAGGATCAACGCATAAATAGCTGTCAACCAGTAGCAAGCTACAACCACCAAGAGTTCAGAAGACCGGAGAAATCAGAAGAAGTGAACAGGCAATGATAATATGATTGACAAAATTGAATAAAAAGAATGAAGAGGCAAAAAGAAAAGAAGAAGAGGAATCGGAATGAAAAGTTCCGTAAAAGGAAAAGGACAAGAGCGGAGATGATACTGTAAGAAGAATACGGGTAAGATCGGTAATACCGAAGGAGATCAAGGGGCAAAAACAATGCAAATTAATTAATTGCAAATTGCCCTGCGCCACAATCAAACGGTACGGTAACAGACAATACCTAACCCCCGGCTTAGTAAAGAGAAAAGAAACAACTGTAACAGTCCACCTTCAACTCTTGGAAGATGCTCCGAGATGGTGCTAGTATGTTGTTGTTATTGCTGAGAAATATCCCTCCCGTTTCATATTCTGTTCAACTGGAACTTTCCATTGGGTTTGAATTGTTTTGATCTGATCTGATCTGGTATGCTGCCCTTATTGATTGATTGATCCTCTCTTCTTTGGAAAGCAGCGGTGAAGATGGATTGAATAGATAGGTTGGGGATGGAGGAGGAATGGATAGATCAATATTGGAGTGTTATAGGGGAGAAGAGCCGTTTACTCCCATAGAAAGACCAATCATAAACCACCAAGTGAAATAAATGATCCAATCCAGGATTCCAGACAATGGAGGAAAGGAATGGGTTGGGATGAATAAATGAATGGAATGGAGGTTGAGAGGTTGAAAGTGATACAAATACCCGTTGAACCTAACTAAGCAAGTCAGTCAGTCAGTAACTAAGTGAGTGACTAGCTGACTATCTATAAAGGCGCTTCAACGGAACCAAGTTACTAACTAGCAAAAGCTAGGCTATATCCTCATCTCTATGGCTGCCCTGGGGTTGTTTTTCTAAGGATATCAATCAACATCAGGCTTGGATTCCCCGCATTCTAACTTGGATCCAATTTGATCCCTGTTTCGCCCTCTCTATAGGTTTATCCGTATCACTTCATGGACGGTGACTATCCAATTATATCTTATTTTCCAACTCGCCCTAGAACCCTTTCGCCTTGTCGTGAGGCTTCGTTTTTGATTCTTTTCTGCAGCCTAGAATTTGAGAGAAAAAAACACAAATCCACTTTTTGTCTAGGTACAACAAACCGTCCCTTTGATCGCATGAGTCTGTCCCACGGATCAAACCCGGATGGTTCCGCTGATCTTCCAAGGTTTTGGTCTGTCGTTTGATTTCCCCGTTCTCGTTGAATACCAATACCAGACTGGTTTGATTATCTTCTTACTTGTGCCTAAAAAACCATATAAAACTATGAAGTCAGTGGTTATCGCTCGGATTACCAAGACTGGATAGATATTCTTCTTCTATTCGTGGGGGTAGATCTTCTTCCTCGCCACCTGCCAATCCATTCAAACTCCCTTCCACCCCCTTCACATGAACTAGCCATGGATAATGTAAGTAACATTGACCAGGCTAGGCTATCTAGCTGAGCCATAATATGCCTAATTTTTTTCCCTGTCCTGTTGTCCCACCATGAAGTTGTGATCATAACTCCCGGTCGGCTATTCCCACGCTTTCCCAAATCCCAAGAGACGTACGATTCCTTCGGCGGCTGGGAACCTGACCATTGGGCCCACTGGACGGTGTCATCTGCGCCTCGTTGCATCCTTTCCTTCTATGCGATGATTACAGTATGATTATCCCGGCATTAGCCTGCAGCCATACTACGACCATCAGTTTCTCTTACAGAGGTCCACCCTTCTCTTCCAATCATCTTGCCTATCTGGAATTTGTTTGTGATGCAGAATTCGTTCCCGGTCTAAATTCAGTATCTTCACAAGCTCGAGTCAGCATCTAGGTTTTAAGCGCTGTGATGTGATAGAGACGGGTGTCTGTCAACGCGTGCAACCAGATGACCATCCCTGCTCGAGATCATGCCTTTGGGGCTTGGATTCTGTCTTCCGATTATCACTGCATGACGAGGCCCTGAGAGACTACATTTCTATTGACTGGCGGGCAGATTCCGTACCAGACACGATCCTTAGCCTTGCATTGATAAATTGAACAATGAAATTGAAGCATGGCATGGCTTACGGGTACAAAAGGGGAAATTCCTAAGACTAAGTGGAAATCCAGCCACACTCCGACCGTCCACTGGACGGATCAGTTTAGTTCACTGGAAATAATCAAGGTTAGCGCGCCAGATGGTCGTCGCTGCCCAAGCCAAGCCTGGATGACAGCGCATCGGCCCCAAACCCTTTTTGGCCATTGGTGTTTCATCGGTTTTATTTGATTTCTGGTTCCCAGTCATTCCTTTGTTTATTTTCCCCGTGTGAATTCCAACTGTTTTATATCACTAGGGCAGTTGTCTATTGGAGGAGATATATATCTCTCTCTTCCAATTATTTTCCTCATCTAGAAATGTCTGCAGAAGCCTGGGTCTTGGTCGAAGTACATATCTTCTGACACTCCAAGTACAGTCGTCATAACGTCATCGAGGACCATCCTCCACTCAAGTTGTCTCTCCAAGCGCCTTTAAGTCTCCCATACAGTACTTGCTGCAGTAGAACTGCAGATGACCACCAATGGCTACTCAACTGATGGTGATCTATTATTTGTCACGAATGTATCTGGTTATTGAGTTAGTGCCTGTCTTTTTTTGCTGCTTATGATGTGCGTACAGAACCCCCATTCATACCCACAACAAGTTCCCAGTGGAAGCTCGAACCCTTTTGATAATACTCTTCAACCACGCAGCCCTAATAACAATTCGCACCAGTATATCATTCACTAGTCTAGAATGCAGTTTCACATCTTGTCTGCTTCGGGAAGCTCTAGGTCAACCACAATGGGACTATTGAATTTCTTCCCCCCACGGTGAGGCCAGCTAGTAGCCATGATAGCTGAATTGACAATACAAGTTTCTCTTCTGAGCGATCGGAGTCGCAGATATTCATCATCCTGGTATGATATATTGTCCGATGATACCTGCTGATTCGTCATGGGAGGTTTCAATGTATTTCCATCATCCTGGCCGGAAGACGGCACATTCACAATATTCTGCTCCGGTGAGAAAGAAGCACCTATCGCCTTCGAACCAAACCCACAACTATCCAATTTTCGCTCTTTTCTCCCCGTAAGATCGACAATACACTGTTTCTTACTTCCAGAAGGCGGCATAGCGACTCTCTCAACGTAATCCTCATTGTGACCCTCATACCCTCGCTCTCTTACCGTAGACTCCTTCCCAAAAGAGTCAACCCCCCAGCGCACTCTCTCAACACCCCTCGCCTCATGTACATGCCCACAAACAGCTAAGCAAGGCCTAACTTGTCTTAAAACCCGATTCAGCGCCTTACACCCTGTTCTATTCTCACCCCGGGTGTCAAGGTGAGAGTGAGGTGGCGTATGCGTCACTACTATATCCGCATCCAATGGAATCTGGCTCCATAGCCCTTCTGCATCGTCGGCCTCGTACCCGAACGCTGCCCAGGTCCGGCTTATTTGACGGCTGTAGGGTGAGCCGAAGATTTTGAACATGGCCCGCGGACCCGTTGGACGGGTTAGGCGGATTAGGGCTGCCTGATGGTTGAGATACACCATTTGTGGCGATGACGAGAGTAAGAGTTCTAGATATTTTTGGAGATCTTGATCGTCATTGCTGTGAGGTGTTATCGGATCTAGGGTAGTGTCATGATTTCCTATTTCCGTTCAGCCTTTTCTTAGTATCTGCATCCCGTTCCTAAGTCCACTAATTATGGATTCTAGCTGCATATTCGCACGCAGGGCTTATGTTTCAGCTAACTAACCAGCAACTATAATCTTAACCTGATACTCCGTCTTGGAGATCCAATTTATCGTTTTCTCAATTTCAATCTTGCTTCCTTGGTTGGTGAGGTCGCCTGCGTGAATCAGCACATCGCCTGCGGGTAGCTTGAAGCCAGCTTCGGAAGGCGTGTATCCATGTGTATCAGAGATGCAGACAAAACGGGTTTTCGGCATTTCGATTATAATGTAGGTTTGCCGTTAGTTGCATACTGTATGTTGTAGTCTGTTTCCCCGGATTGGCATGAGTGGATCATCCTTGATGCCTGAATCTGATAATTCTTAGTAAGCAGATTGATTATCCCCACGTGACACACAGCCACGGATTGGCCGGAGTTAGGGCTGTGGCCCTCTGAGCCTTTCCACACAAATTAGCCTCGCTTAGCCGATTACCCTACCCTAGCCTTCCATCCGCCTTCGTTGTGTGCGTCGACACCACAACGACAACAACCGCCGACAACATACATCCCCAAGGGAGTATCCTAGAGCAGCGCTCTTTTCCTTTCGCTGGATATTTTCCTTTTAAACCGGTGTCAGGATGTCCACCTTCGATCCAGTTGTGCGTTTCCCACCACATCACATGTCGTCCGATATTGATATCGAATATCGATATTGCTTGTTGGTGATATGATAACTGACTGTTGTTGGATTGTTAGGTCGTTATTGACGGCAAGGGACACCTTCTCGGTCGCCTGGCCAGCACCGTCGCCAAGCAGTTGCTGAACGGCCAGAAGATCGTCGTCGTGAGATGTGAAGCCCTCAACATCTCTGGCGAGTTCTTCCGCGCGAAGTGTACGTTTTTTGGATCTATTCCCTTGATAAGTGGAGGCTCTGTAATGGAAAAATATGAATGGATATATGAAATATGGAGGAAATATGATATGAGGTGGGAACCAGAATGCTGACTCGACATTCCGATTTTAGTGAAGTACCACTCCTTCCTTCGCAAGGCCACTCGTTACAACCGCGCTCGCGGAGGTGAGCATCACCAGACTTGTTATTATCGGTGGAATTGGGATGGTATACTGAACATTGTGACTTAGGTCCCTGGCACTTCCGTGCCCCCTCTCGCATCTTCTACAAGGCTGTCCGCGGAATGATTCCCCACAAGACCGCCCGTGGCGCCGCCGCGATGGAGAGACTGAAGGTTTTCGAGGGTGTTCCTCCTCCATATGACAAGAAGAAGCGTGTGGTTGTTCCCCAGGCTCTGCGTGTTCTCCGACTCCGACCCGGCCGCAAGTACTGCACTGTCGGCAGACTGAGCCACGAGGTTGGCTGGAAGTACCAGGATGTTGTCGCTAGGTGCGTATATACCCATGGATTTACGACTATGTGTACATGTCTAATGATGAAAACCAGACTCGAGGAGCGGAGAAAGGTTAAGAGTGCTGCATACTACGAGCGCAAGAAGGCTGCCCGACGTCAACTCGTCCACGCCCAGAAGTCGGCGGCTGTTTCCGACCAGACCAAGAGCCAGCTTGCTCAGTACGGATTCTAGATACCTGGCGGTGGAAGTACGGCTGGTTGTTTGTGTCGGTGATGGCAACAGGAAATGGTTTGACTTGGGATGGATCGCGGACGGGTTATTTTTTAAGTCACTCGGCGAATGAATATCAACGGCTCAATCTGATCGACCTTTTTATTTCCACAGTTCCCTACCTTATCATGAATACCACAATTCCTATGTTGTGACGGACATGGAGAGGCTGGCGAGACCGATTTCTTTTTTGCTTAGAAACAAAATGGAGTCGATGGGATTCAAGGGTTGTTTTCAGAGTAGCGGGCCGTTAATTCGCGCCGTGGCGGTTTAATGCAAAGAAATTTTTCCAGTTCATGCAGTTTTAGAATGAACCTATGATGACTCCTACAGTACTTCAAGTTGTTTGCTGTTTGTTCTCAGTAGACTCGGAAATTGTCGAACACAATTGCCAAGATTACCTGGACAGGCGGGCCGCGGGCCATTCAGAAGCCGCCTGTAATAATAGCGCCCCAATAGTGCCGGCCCTAGCCTAACTTACTGTTAACTGCCCTGCCTAACCTAGGTTATCTCCCACTACTTACGCTTATCGAGTTACCCGCACTTTGGCTTCCGCTCCTCCGTTCCCCGCATTTTCTCCAGCTCCCAACTTATTGTCACTTTGCATCCTTCTCTTTCTCTCATCCTTGTTACTAGCGTGCAGTAAATTACTCCCTCCATCTTCGCGCCACTTACTCCTCATAGACCATGTCCACCGCAAAGTCGAGGTTGTCCGGTCTTCTTGGCCATTTCACTGGCTCTAAGGAACCTCGTGTCAACCACCATACTCTCTCCCCTACGTTCTTCCTACCTCGTGCTGCAGCCATTGAGCCGGATGTGAGCTCACCTGTTTCCAACTCAGTAGATAATACCTATTTATACAGGCTAACTGACATGGGCACGACCAGGCAGAAGCAATCTACCATGTCACAGCAAATAACAAAGTCCTGCGAAGAAATTACCTCGAAACAGCCGACAGGGCTAGAGGTCTTGCATATTATCTGAAGAAGCATGGTTTCAAACGAGTCGGCATCCTTTGTCCCAATACGCCTGCTTTCCTGGAGTCGATCTTCGGTATTGCCGCTGCGGGTGGAGTTAACGTTGGTATGGATAATCTAGGAGCCATGACTTTAGGATCGAGGAGCTGACCGGAATTCATGTAACAGCGGTGAACTATCGACTTAAGGAAGACGATATTGCCTATATATTCAACCACGCCGACGTCGATGTGGTTATTGTCGACCAGGAGTTTATGCCCATCATGCAGGCGTTCAAGAGGGAGAAGCCCAATGTTCCTATTATCGTCGATACGGATACAGATGCTACAGAGGGCGAATTGACCGGTCCCTTTGACAATGCTGTCTTGGAGGGGCTGCAATATGACTCCACTACCGGTGGCCATGGCTGGGATGCACTGGAGAGCCAGGCTGCTGATGAGGAGGATATTATTGCCATTGCTTATACTAGTGGCACGACTTCGAAGCCAAAGGGTGTTGAGTTTACTCACCGCGGCTGCTACCTTGCCGCAATGGGGAATGTGATTGAGTCAGGGCTCAATCCTAAAACGGGTCGCGCTCGTTACCTTTGGACGTTGCCCATGTTTCATGCGATGGGTAAGATTGTCCCTGATAAATATGCGCTTGTGTAGTTTGCTGACACATTCCTAGGCTGGACCTTTCCTTGGGCAGTTACATCAGTCCGTGGAACCCACTACTGCCTGAGAAAGATCGATTACCCAACGATCTGGAAACTGCTTAAGGAGGAGCATATCACCCATTTCAATGCTGCTCCGACTGTCAACACGTTGCTCTGCAATGCTCAAGAGGCTGAGAAGCTTCCGAATCCTGTTCAGGTTACCGTGGCCGCTAGCCCGCCTACCGCTCATCTCTTTGAGCAGATGACCAACCTGAACCTTCATCCTGTTCATGTTTACGGTTTGACGGAGACATACGGTCCCATCACCAAGGGCTATTATTTGCCTGCATGGGATCATATACCACTCAGCGAGAAGTACCAAAAGATGGCAAGACAGGGACATGGCTTTATAACCAGTCTCCCAGCACGGGTAATCAAGACCGAAGTTCCAGAGGGGACTATTATCGATGTCGAGCGGAACGGGAAAGAAATAGGAGAAATCGCCTTCGTTGGCAACATTTGCGCGCGGGGATACTACAAGGATCCCGAGGCCACTCGCAAGTTGTTCGCCGGCGGAGTTCTTCACTCTGGAGACTTAGCTGTCTGGCATCCTGATGGAGCAGTCCAGATCTTGGATCGTGCCAAGGACATTATAATTAGCGGTATGTTTCTGGCATTACTAAGCTGATTGGTAACATGTTGCTAAACAGTTCCCGTAGGTGGCGAGAACATCTCATCTGTTGCCCTGGAGTCCATGTTGGTAACACATCCCGACATCCTAGAAGCAGGAGTTGTCGCGGTTGCGGATTCTCACTGGGGAGAGCGCCCCAAAGCGTTTATCACAGTGAAGCAAGGGAAGCATTTGGAAGGTAAGGATGTGATCGACTGGGCTAGGAATGTCAGTGAAATCAGCAAATTTATGATTCCTCGTGAGGTCGAAGTGGTTCCAGAACTCCCCAAGACCAGTACTGGGAAAATCAGGAAGAATATCCTTCGTGATTGGGTGAAGGGCGCTAATCGGGACTGAGGGGTAGTGATTAGCTAGTATTTGGATAGAGACCGGCACTTCCTGTATCATTTATAGTAATAATTTAGAAGAGATATGGCAGAATATAAGATTTGAATAGGAAATAATGAAGAATATAGAAAAGAGTAGGAAGAGATGAGGAGGTAAGAAGAAAGAAAGTAGGTACTTAAATATCGCGGGGGAAGAAAGCACGGGACAGCGTCAACCGACAAGGCAAGACTTCCATTTCTCGCCCTCTTCCTGTTCTGGTAACTTCTCTTCTGGTACCGCATACTTCCCTCCTTCGCCATTCATCCCTTCTTTCTGCCCATCTTTTCCCCTTTACCTTGATCTTTTATCCTTTCCCTAATCCAGCACGAGATACTCTGACGGACCTGGAATCCTCCTACGACTCCCTCTAGCCGCCTCATTCTTCTCACCCCCTCCGGTTGATCGTCTTACATCCTCAGATCGATCTCGAACCGCACGGATGGGATACTCAGGTGATCTATAAGGCTATCAGTTAAATATACTGGTGATTTCCAGATAAGATCACTTTCTTCCAACATCGTCGACGCTGTTTTTATCGTCCCTACCTTGCGTTCCATTCGTGCAACTGCCCAGTAACTACGCCGGCTGCACGCTTCCTGCTATATCGTCCTATTCCTCTCCGATATATATTGCCTGTGATTATTTGACCTCTTCTACTACCGTGTCACGGCCGATTTATTCCTTCCCTCGCTCAGGAAGGAGACCCTTTTGCATTACCGACTGGACATCGCAGTGCTGGCTAATGTCTTATAAGGGCGCTATTTATGCCAGCAGGTTATCCCGTTTATGAAATCTGGATAAGCAACTATTGGAAACCTTGGATCATCCCTAGTTAGTGTCGACACCATGGTGATGCCCCGCACGCGGCAAACAGCCCGACTCTCGAGCGAAGCTCCCTCCGAAACCTCCTCATCAACATCCCCGGAACGTACTGTCGACGATGACACCGATTTCTTTATGGCCCAAGCCAATGACTCAGAGTCATCTATCGGTGTCGGTAACTTTCGCGATCTCAATGTACAGAACGGACAAGTGATCCTTCCGCCGATCGGCCGTCTCCCACCCGAGCTACTGATTGCGACTTTTTCAAAGCTCAGCTCGCCATCGGACATGCTAAGCTGTATGTTGGTATGCAGGAGATGGGCTGCAAATTGTGTGGGGTTATTATGGCATCGCCCGTCGTGCAACAACTGGGATAATTTGAAGAGCGTAGCGGCTTCGGTGGGAGAACCGGATAGCCTTTTCGCATACGGAGAACTTGTCAAGAGATTGAATCTCTCGGCTTTGGCGGAAGACGTGAGCGACGGCACGGTCGTCCCCTTTACACAATGCAAGCGGATCGAGCGTTTGACGTTGACAAACTGCTCGAAACTCACGGATAAGGGAGTTTCGGATCTGGTCGAAGGCAATCGACATCTACAAGCTTTGGACGTTTCGGAATTGCGGTCTCTTACCGATCATACCCTCTACGTGGTCTCCAGGAATTGTCCGCGACTTCAAGGGTTAAACATCACAGGCTGCGCCAAAGTGACTGATGATTCACTGATTGTTCTATCAGAGAATTGCCGACAACTCAAGAGGGTAAGTAGAGCACCTACATTATTAGGATTACTTTGTCTAACTTCTCGCAGTTAAAACTTAATGGGGTCAACCAAGTCACTAATAAAGCCATCGTATCATTTGCTGAGAACTGCCCGGCTATCCTCGAAATCGATCTATATGACTGCAAATTTGTGACGAACGCTTCGGTCACTTCACTCATGGGAACCCTTCGCAATTTACGAGAGTTACGACTAGCGCTCTGCACTGAAGTGAATGACTCGGCATTCTTGGATCTCCCCGCTCACCTGACATTTGATAGCCTTCGCATACTGGATCTTACTGCTTGTGAGAATGTGAAAGATGATGCTGTGGAGCGTATTGTCGACTCGGCTCCACGCTTACGGAATCTTGTTCTCGCCAAATGCAAGTTCATCACGGACCGTTCGGTCCTGGCCATCTGCAGACTTGGAAAGAACCTGCACTATGTTCACCTCGGCCACTGCTCCAATATTACCGATGCTGCAGTAATACAGCTCGTCAAATCTTGCAACCGGATTCGCTACATCGACTTGGCTTGCTGTAATCGCTTGACGGATACGAGTGTGCAACAATTAGCGACATTACCGAAACTAAGAAGAATCGGCCTTGTTAAATGTCAGGCGATTACAAACAGAAGTATAATCGCTTTAGCGCGGCCGAAGGTCTACCCTCACCCAGTGGGAGCCAGCAGTTTGGAGCGTGTGCATCTCAGCTACTGTATTCATTTGACGATGCCGGTACGTTCCTCAAGTATGAAGTTGACAAAAGCTAACACATCAAAGGGAATCCACGTTCTTCTGCAAAATTGCCCCCGACTCACCCATCTCAGTCTTACCGGGGTCCAAGAATTCCTCCGCGAAGACCTCACCACATTCTGCCGCGAAGCTCCCCCGGAATTCACGCACCAACAGCGAGAAGTCTTCTGCGTCTTCAGCGGCGAAGGCGTAAGTCGACTACGAGACTTCCTAAATCGCAAAATGGCCACTATCCGCGATGAAACGGAAGCCACCATGTATGATGACGACGAAGAGCTAGACGAAGACGAAGGCCAAGTCACCGGCCTGATGCATGCAACTGCTATCAACGATGAAGATTACATTGACGTGGGCCCTACCGACGGTTGATACCCCTGCTCTGCTCAGCGTTTGCTTATTCACTTTGCTCTTTGTCTGCCTTGTTCCATCCAGCATATGAATTCCAATTTTCAAATGACATTACCAGCGCCGCCTGTCCTTCTCTCTTCTTGTTTATCTCATTTTTCCCTCCACAACGGCCTCACCTTATATGTTTATATGACAATTGCATTGCTAGCGCTTTCTGCAAGCCTCCCTCCCGGCTTCCTTCCTTACATGTATTGTCTGTTTATCTGTCCATTCACCATTTTTGCCTTTCCCGGTCTGTCCAAGGCCCAGTAGGCATATAGGCATATGTATGAGTTATTAAATTGAGATTCATATCCAAGACGATCCGTACTGCAGGCTTGGGTATTTACTTCTATTTTGCTTAGTTGTAGGCTAAGAAACAGATAGCTTTACACACATAACTTATGGTGGATATCGAAAAGAATACCCAGGGATTGGATATTGTCAGGGAGAGCGGGAATAGTTGAATTAGCATAAGGAGATCAATAGCCCTACTGCAAATACAGCACATATGAATAGCCAGATCAATAAGAACAATGCAAATAAATAAACCGAGCAATAAATAATGACCTAATGCACATATTCAAAATAAACAAACACACAAACAAAGAGACATAACCCGCTCAGAGACATTCATATCCTCGTAATAAATAAATAAACATACATAGACGGATAATAACCACAACATTCCAATCTCCCAGCCTACTGTAGCCCGAAAGCAAGAAAAAAGCGAAATGAAATCACTCAATCTCAAACCTCTTCGACGCCTCAACAAGCCCATCCCGAAACTTCGTAACAGCTACCCAGGATGGAAGATAATGGCGTATTTCATCGAGCGCGGGGATGAGACCCGGTTGGTTATTATCGCTCCATAGACAGGTGATTTTCCCGGATGGAGATTGATCCCCGGACCAGTCGACGTCAACAGTCCAGGTATTTTCCCAGCGGCGGCTCCAAAGGTCGAGTTGTTTCATTCCGCTTGGGGAGATGTAGGGGAAGCGGGGATCGGAGGCGGAGCCGGCGACTGAGAGGTTGGATACGGGGTTGTTGAAGAAGAGTTTGCAGGCACGGGTGTTTTTGCCAGAGATATTGAGTTGGGCGTGTGATTTGGAGGCTATTTTGGAGATGTTGAAGGTGATCAAGTCCTCTGATTGTTGGGAGGAGTTGGTGATGGGTGCGACGTGCGGAGGGAGACCCGGCCATGAGCATTTGAGTCTATCAGCGTATGGGGAGCAGCTGATTTCCTGGGAGGAGGCGCTGGGAATGGATTTGACTATGTCGTTGATGTATGGAGTGAAGCTGCTTAGCGAGGCGTTGTTGGTGGAGGTGTCAAGGTCGAATTCTTGGAGGAAGTATACTTTCAGGCGGTTGGAATCGGAGAAAGGAAATGCGACGAGATTATAAATTAGGGTACCGATGAAAACGAATAGAAGGAAGACAGGGATGTGGTAGGTGTAGCGGGGAATGAAAGGGAGGAGAGGTGTGAATAGAAGTGTTGTGAAGAGGGCTATGGATATGTAGATGAACAGAGAGGAGCTTCCGTCTTGGCCGGTTTGGTGGATTGCACCTGTACATAGCAGAGCAAGTGGCACGACCACAATGAGGACGATGGGAGCAGCGAGAATAAACTGCAGAATCCATGTCCATTTCGGCATGGCTGAACTCCATCGTTGCTCCTCTCCATATACATTAGGATCTGTTGTTGATTCTTCATCTTCGTCCGTATCTCCAGTCACCCGGACGTAGTTTGCAAAAGTGGTGCGTTGACCGCCGCGTAGGAGGGATGTCGACTCCGTCGGCTCCTCTTCGGCGTTGTCGTCTTCTTCGCCAGCCGATGGTCCCATGCGGCTTCCAAAGCTACTTGCGCGTCTCGAGTCCTGAGGCAGGAACTGAGCCGCGTAGTCGGATTTTCGCGGCAAGGAGAAGAGCTCCAGATACGAAATCCAGGTAGCCAAGGACGTGCCAACATAATAGAAAAATACAAAATAGCCACCAGCTAGTCCAAATCTATTCTCATAGACTGTTGCAGTGACCTGAAGGACCCATGTGAGAACAAACATCCAGGTCAATGTATAGACCCTATGGAAAGCAGAGGGACGCGCAAAGTCAGCAACGCGAGAGACGAACCAGGCCAGGAACATCCATGCAGAAATCATCATACTCCACACAGCATACTCGCTGCTATGAATGATGTAAGGGTTGGCCTTCGTCAAAAGGTAGGCGAGGATCATGGTAATGCCGGTAGGGATGACGAAGAGAAACGGAAAACGAAAGAATCCCCAACAACCTCGCAGCTTGACCTTCTCATCGCTGTCTTCTAGTTTGACCGATGATCTAAACAGGTACATCTTATCGGCCCTTGCTATCGCAACGCCAGTCAAGAGAAGGACCAACGGTACCACAATAAGGAGCGTTACCGAAAGCGCAAAGAGCGTATGAAGACGGAAGACCACAAAAGTCCTCCCAAAAAGATCAAACCATACAGAACGAGAACCAGATCCGTTCATATGGTCAGCCGACACAAGGCCTTTCGTCGTAGCAATAGCCGCCGAGAGCATATGCCAAAGCGAATCCATACTTGTATGCTTCGTGTCATCCTGATCGGTATGGTATCTGGACCTAGGCTCCATAAAAGCGACATCCAAACCTTTCAACCCCAACTTCTCAAAGACAACATAATCTGTCTGGCTGCGAATCAAGCCCATCTCAAAGCCATTGGCACTTAAAACTGATCCAAAGGGGTGCTCAGCCTTCATGTAAGAACGAGTGACCTCTGTATTAGAGGTCCGGAACAGCGTCGCTCTACCACCGGCACCAGCCCCTTCGAGATTCAAAAATGTCTTTGTAAACTTCGACATAGGATGCTGGCTATAAACAAAAGCGCCATTAAGGAAGTCCTCTTCTCCATTGTTGAAGAGCGCCACCAATCCTTTCTTCGGCGTATTGCCAGGCGAAGTAAAATATCTGACGAGTTGGAGACAGGTAACTACGCCCACACCGTCGTCCGTAGCACCATAACCCGTCGAGACGCTGTCGTAATGCGCATTCACGAGAACGCCTTTATTTACCGGTTCGCGCCCGGGAGTCTCCCACCAGTTGTCTTCGTCATCTTCCTCCCCGCGCACATAAACAACAATGTTCGTCCCCTCGAAGTAGATTGCGACGTTTGTATCCCCGAGAAGGCGACCAGGATATGTCAGGTTGGAAGTGTTGTCATCAAAGATGTAGACATCAGGTCTTTTAACCACTTCGTTCTCGGCGGATGTATCGACAATTTCGTTGATTCGGTTCAACAGCCATGCACGAACTTCATCGTTTCGATGCGAATTATACGGACGAAATCCGCCTGTCAGGAATTGGAGATCGCTCCAGGCTTCGGTAAGGTTCAAACCAGGTGGACTGGTGCGGGGAGCTGCAGGTACGACATTGTGAATGACCAGTAAGGGAATGACGAGGGCCAGATATACAGCGCTTGTGATGATAGTAACAGGCCAAGGAGTGAATGTAAACGGATTGACACGCGAAGGAGCCATTTGGATATGGGAGGAGAGAGTGAATGGAGAAGAGAAGCTGCAGTCAAGAGCGGAGATGAAGGTGGAGGTTGATTATGTCATTGTCTACATACAGTACAGCTATTTACTTGAATGCTTCATTCCTCCGAACAGCCAAGAACGTCAACGACCACAACTGCCGAATATTGGATTCTACACTCATTAGCCTTGGACTAGTAATGCCATGGAGGAATGCTTACCAGTCTGCCCCCCAGACCCAGGTGGAGCAGGCAAAATGCCCAACGGCGTAGGGTTGAATTTCCCATCGCGGTAGGTCCAAGACCAAACCTCATTCCCTAGCTGTTTAGTATTGGCCTCGATACTATCCCACAAGACATTATATGCTTTCTTCAAGTTATCATGAACAAAGGTGTCATGGCAGAACTCAGGGACAGCTTCTGAACCACTCTTCTCTACGCACCGATCTAACTGTTTCTCCAGTCCTTTCGCCATCATCGATAATGGCCAGGACCAGATCACTGTTCCATGGTAGGCGCCGTTGGTAAAGTTTCTGGCGTGAACTGGTTCATCACCAAATGCCGGGTTAGCCACAATCATGCCTGCATCAGTCATTAGACCGGCCGGGAAGGTACGGCGGATGTTGGAGGCTGTTTGGTTGATGAAAGATGTAAGTTGTGACTGATTGGTAGTGTTGAGAAGGAAATGCCGGAAACAGTCATCAGTATGCATAACCTGGACCTTAGGGAGGAAGTTATGGTTCATGTTAGGGCTGTCCAAGGCGAGGGCGTAAAAGTTGACGTCCCTGTCAATGCTATCCGCTTGGTTAGGACCAGCAAAATCGATGGTTTTAGCATATTCGGCTACCCGCTGAACGGCCGTTTCTTGGGAGATTTGAATCTGGAGCAGTTAATATCTAATCCACGCGAAGAAAGATCTGACTAACTTCAAAAAATTGCAGTGTCTTGTCTTCCCAGACTTGCGCATACTCATCTGCAAGCCGACCCCAGTCCAGCTCATGGGTATAGACTCCTGCACGTGCTAGTGCGGCAACGGATCGTAATGCTGCTGGCATCAGTGAGGTATTGACGTCAAAGGGAATACGACCAGCTCCGAGTCCTGTAGTCCATCAGTCACAGTCCTATATAGAAGGCAAGGATGCGAACCGTATGTGCTATCTCTCCAATTTCCAACTGGTTGGTCCTTCTTCAGGTGAATCAAATTGTCCTTGATTTGCATTTGGACAAATGGATTGGCGAGACGTAGGACCCGTTCAGCATTGGTTGTCGCCAACTGTCTCCACGTTAGGTTCTTGTTGGCCGGATTAATGGATCCCGCCGAGGTGCTGGTTGATGTTAGATGAAACTCATATACCAGAAGTAACAGAAACGTACTTTAGAAAAGCAGGGCACCTGTTACGTCCGACCTTGTTATCCACAAAATAGCGCTGCATAAGAACAGGAAGGAAGAACTCCGTATCGACCTTCAAAATTAGTAAAGTAATACTTTAGATGATCCTGCACCTACCATTTTATAATCGCAGCTCATAGCCGTGCTAGTCTTATTCTCCTGCATATTCGTCCAAGTTGCATAGTCCCTTCAGAAGCCAGTCAGCCAACAAACCCATCATAGCGATAAACCACTTACCCAATAACCTCCTCATGGCAAACACTACCATCGTCACGATTAACTCGTTCCAGAACAGCACCAATGACAGCCTCCATACTACCCCCAGGTCCATAGCTCAAAACCGGATCCAACAAAAGCGCCGCAATCATCGAGTCACGTCCAAAATATGTTAAAAATCTCCACGCACCAGCAAGAAGCTTTTCCGAGTACGAAAGGAACGTAAGAGCCTTAGTATTATCTGACTGTTGTTGGATCAGCCCTTGAGAGCTAGAATTAAGCACCTCCGACGAATTCAACTGCGTCAACTGAGGATAGTTCAATTCCGCCGAAAACTCATACTTCCCAGCATCGAACTTTAGCTTCCCATTATCCACCGTAACTCCATCACACCCGGACATAGGGGTGAAATTGAGCGCAGTGAAAGTAACATTATCCAACCAAGTCCTCTGTAACGAAGCACCACGGCCAGGGAGTGAGTTAAACTGGATGGAATCCTGAAACTCGGGTCGAAGGATACTGCCCCCTTCTGTGAAGTCGCGAATAGCCCTGATACTCCCGAGAATTGGAACGGTGAGGGTAGCGGACGAGTTAAAGTGCAGAACGCCTTTAACACCGACGCTTGGATTCTTAGACCCTGATTCCCGGTGGTAGAGTGGTGCGAGAGGTTCTCCGACAGTGGAGTTTACTAATTCAATGGCAAGACTGCCATTGGCCCCATTCTGGGGTTCGAAGAAAGCGCATACGCCGCTGTCGCCTGCAGGCCAGGCGACGATTAGACGCGGACTGATGATGGAGAGGTTACTGCTGGGGAGTGGACTAGTAACCACGGCTTGGGCGGCGACATTGCAATCGGAGTAGAAATAGTTGTTGTAGGGGGGATCGCTGAGGGAGAGTGTTACTGGTGGATCATTGCAGGTTAGTGCGTTGTTAGATGAGCCGGGCTTGTCGGATGTCTGTTTTATGATCAACGAACTGCCTCATTACATCAATGGAATAAACAAATAAATGACTTACTAGACCACTGATTACGGGGTTGGCGGTGCTCACTCCTAGAAGTCCCAGGAGCCAGAGCTCCTTCAAGCCTGTGGACTTCATGTCAATTCAACTATTTATACAGATATTAACTCATTTTCTGTAAACACTAGGGGGAACAGGCTATTTGTATTTAAACGATGGGGTCAAATCTCGGGGATTTGGCGGAGTGGAGAGTGGAGAAGAAGAAGAGGAAGAACCTTGGGTGAGTGGATTCATTGACTTTCCAACTTCTTTGGCTTTGGGTTTGACGTCGAAATGGTCCACTAACAGAAATGGGGAGTGTGGAGTCATCAACAAGACGGGTCAAGTAAGTACTACTGTTGCATGGGGTAAAATCCAGTTGGTAAAGTAAATATCCAAGTTCAATGGATGGTTTGTTTCATTGCTGAGTTTAACTCTATATTGCCTTCTACTCAACAGTTCTATCTGTCAAGTCTTTCTCCGACCCTCAATACTTGCAGTCATTTCAGATCCGTCAAGATTCTGAAGCAAAGGTCAAAATAACCTTGCTAATCCCCGCACTTGCAGCGTGGGAGCTGGGCGCGATTGGATAGAGGGAGGTCGTCGATATATGATATATAACATTGGGAGATTCGGTGGAATCATTATATTCATCGGTACCTCGGGTATAGTATAAGAGAGTATAAATTACTCGACGTGATTTCGTAGCTCGTTATTCATGATTGAAGGTCTAGTCATCCAGGATGGCTGGAATCGCTTCTCAGCTTTCGTAATGAATCCGTACAATGAACCGGACTCATATCCGGCAATGTGTGATTGGTATGGGTCTCACCACTCCAGGAGTGAGATACATTTGAATACCCAGTCTCCTGATCGCGCGTCGGGTCTCCATGTTCGAACATGGCGATCGAGACATCTTCCGAGTCCATCCAAGGATGGGAGCGACGGCGGACAGTGGGAGGAGCGTGAGTGACATCGGAGGTAACTCGAGTAGCATCGACAAAGTCAGGGAAGTCGGTCTGATTATTGGTCGATTCAGCTTTCCATGCTTGGATGTGAACAAGGTGGACGAGTTTGCCCAGCACGGCAAACTCCAGTTTCAGCTTGATGCTGTACACCACGCCTTTGAGCATAGTCTCCATAATATAATAATCCAGATATTCCACGATGAGTAGGCCCAAGTCCATGAGGATGATGATTAAATTAATAGCGAGAAGTTGGTACATGATCTTGCGCTTTCCTTGGTCACGATCCAATCGTAGCAGTTTGGTCGTTTCCCAGATATACAGGCCGGATATAATGAACTCCTGGAGACAGAAACCAGTCATCTGGATCTTTTCCATAACGTTATACCCATTGATATATCCTTGGCGGTCGGAAGCCAGGTTGGAACCGTAGGTCAGGACGGTGGTGGGGATGTGCAGGATGATAGCGTCAATGATAATCATCCAGAGAACGCGCTTGAGGACGCTGGGGTTCCGGAGTACGAGATGCAGTCGAGAATAAAGGACGATTGATTGGCCGGTTACCATACACCACCAACCGATGGTGAGAAGGGTGACCGACAGCCATGTTACCGTAGTCAACTTGAAGAACTTGAGGAGGAAACCTAGAGAATAAGGCACAACACCGATGGAGGCAGACACGAGAAGACTCCAAAAGTATAGGCCTCGATACTGGCTGAAGGTCACAAAGACCAGAATGATCAGTTCAAGAGCATTATACCAAGCAATACCAGCAAAGGTTGCGATAGTAATTTTGATTCCTAGACTTTGACCGGAATAACCACCGGTAATACCGTTGCCGGGAGCATCGGCCCCGGTCCCATTTACCATGGCGAGGGGAGGAGGATGGTCAAATTAAAGGACAAGCAGTAAGATACATGACTGTGGGGGAGTAAAGGCAGGAAGCTGGAGAGAGGAAGTGGAAACAGAGAGAGGGAGAGGGAGAGAGAGAATCGGGCAACATTAGAATCCTTTGGAGTGTTCTGTGATCATAATAATAATATAGCCTAGTCAGTTCAGTCAGACCGTCAATGCACGCGGGGGAGAGAGAAATTGAAGATCCTCGGATCCAACACAATGGGGCGTTTTTAAGTCTGTGACCAGTCAATCAATCCAATTGTTTGTCTTTCTTGTGTGTATTTCCAGCCACTTACTCGGTTTAACCTTAGTTCAACATCCTCCTTAGTTTAATAAAATGACAGGAGGGAAGAGAGACTAACCAAGACTTTTGTCTCAGAAATTGAATTGACATGGCGGGAAGTAACGACGAAGAGGAGCTCAAAAAGAAAAAAAGACCCGACAGACAGAGAGACAGAGACTCCACAGCCTCACCAAGTTCAGCCCGACTGATTCCTTTCATGCTCCTTCCTTCCTTCTTGACCTTCCCCTTTAGAGGATTTTCTCCGTCGGGCATTCCCGATCGCTTCCCAATTCCAATTCCCCGGGCTTTTCCAAGCGGTCAAACTGGGGGTTTGACATCATTTCTCGTCTCTTTTTCCATGGTTCATTCCTTTCCCTTTCATTCCTTTCCTTTGCTTACCGTCTTTCCGGGGAATTTCCCCTCTATTCTGGGGTTGGCTGTGTACACAGTAGTATGTCACTTGTACTGTACACACAGTATACTACTGTATCATCCATCCCATATCTTGTACGACTAACTTCCTTCTAGTATTGATTATTATGATGTTCCCATCCGCTAATTATTTTACCTTTCATAAGACCCGCGAAAGAACTCCCAACCCCTCAACTTTCCACGAGAGTCAATAAATAAAATTAAAATCCCGTAGCTAAGCGTTAAGTGGCCTTCCACCACTTATACCCACCGACTCCTTAACTCATGCAATCAATCCATCAAAAAAAATCCCGTTTTAAACGCCTTCCAACCGGCCCAATCCAAACAGAGTACGGAGTACACAATCCAATTCACCCCACGCCGACCGTACAACCCATTCCTAAAATCCCATCCCATCATCATATCTCATCCCCCACCCCCAGTCCTACCACCAGTAGCACTCATCACCCGCTCAACCTCCCCAGAACACTCCGGCATAGCCCCTCTAATCTCCCTAGCCAGCACATCCCGAAAGCTCGCAAACGCCTCCATTTTCCCCTTCAGATCCTGGTTCCCGCGCTGTACCAACTCCACGAATTCCCTGGTGTAGATGTCGGGGTTACGAGCTGCGTCGACGTAGTCGATTATCTCAGGCGGAAGCTGCACTGAAGAAGCGACAGGGTCGGAGGGATTAGTATTTGTTTCTTGTTGGTTGTTGTGTTCGGTCGGTTGGTCTTGGGTATGCGAGTGTAATGTTGAGAGGGCGAGGGTGAGGTTTTTTCTATGTAACAGCCAGGTTAGCTGTTTTGTCATTTGATTGAATGGAGGACATGCGTGACTTACATCTTTCTCACAAGTTCTTGCTGCGTCTCTGGGCCGAGGTATCCGTGGACAGCAGATTGGATTTCGAAGAGGTGTTGGATGACCTCTTTTAGGTCGGCTGTTGCAAATGGTCTTAATGGTGTTTAGAATGTAGTCAGATGATGCAGTACTCACCATCAACTGTGCTTAAGGGGATTGGAGCCATTGTATGGGTCTGGTGATGTTCCAAGATGCTGTTCCGATTCTGTCTATTGCGAATGTCATGGCTTATATAATGGTCACATGACTTGTATAGACCTATTGCTGTCACAGGAATCGGAGTTAGAAGAAGGGATATCCTAATGTTTTCAAGGCCCTGCTTATTCCTAGGAGATGGGAGTTTATTCCTGTCGTTTGAGGTGGACATCACTTTGAGAACAACACCTTTCCGTTCCATTTTACTCCTATCTATTGCTTCAAAATATATAACCTGTCAAAGTCTAATGCAGGATACTACGGTTCTCTTATAAACCGGAATAGTCGTGAAATTACAAGTCAAAATCTGAAAATATCCTATTCACCCCTTAATTAAGAGGTGATGTAGATCTAGGTGGGATTACTTGGCTGTCCATTTGGCATATACTACAAAATCCGGGCGTATAGTCTAATTCAAGCTCCTATATACAGTGGTACCAAGATATGCCATGAAATAGATAGAGTTTGTATATACACATGATACTCATAACTCATTAACCAACGCTTATCAAGATCGCTATGCAGGTACCGCCCGTTAGTCTAATAGTTGGAACTAAAAACCCAATCCGAAGCAATGACCGCAATAATCGCACTCTAACGCAGCGTCAGTCGACCCTAACTAAACATAGGAATCGAATGCCACTCACCAATGCCATATCCATTCCCTCCGTAACTGTTATATCCAAAACAGGCCGATATCCACTCTTCGAACTCGACATCGGCAACGTCTTATTATGAGGAATACTCTCCCTAATCTCCACAACCTTTCTATCTGCAAACACAACATCAAAAGTAGTCAGTATATTCCCATGTCTCTCAACCTGGAATGCAATAAATTTATCCTCTTCGTTCTTCGAATCCGCCGCCGCCACATTCTCAAACGAGAAGCTAAAATTCCCCAACATATGCACCCCCTGCGGTAACCTTAGCGCCGCAGTCGCAATATTAGCAGAATTACTCCCCGGCAGGGTCACAACCCAAGCATTCCGCAGGGAGAATTTCCGATGGAGTTCGAATAAGGGCAGGCCGGAGGCATCGCGGAACTCGCGACAGGAGCGATCGCCGAATTTCTGACCAGTTACCGTAAACTGAGGGATGAAGTCCTCGTCGGTAATTCTGTAGGCTTTTGGGGAATGGACATCGCCGTCTGGTCTCAGAATCAATGTTGTTTTGGAGGACGCGATATATTCTCTGCGAATGGCGATTGGGAAGTCTGCGCTTCTGAGCGTTTTCCGAATTCTCTGGGGGAGGATGCGGCGCGCTATCGGGTTTGGGTCGTAGTTTGCGAACATGGTAGAATCATGTAGTCGTCGGTGGTTGTTGTCTGTACAGAGACGATAGATAGACTAGGGATGCCGATCGTGATCAACAGAGGGTAGATGAAGTCGGAGGGGCGATGCGATTATATGAGCCATTACAACCGGGCCATTCAGCCTTGCGTCATTTTTAATCTTTCTTCCTTCTTTTCTTCTTTGAACTTGGTGGGTATAGAGAATTAGTGTGATTTTGTATAATACAGGGTCGTGTAATATGGACACTAAGTTTGTATTAAATGATTATGATAAAAGAACACAGGCATCCAGCGGGCCAGAAAGAAACATCGGGATGAAATTTATGGTTTGTAGATAGAGAATCTCACTCTGTATTTGGATAACCCATCCCTTCATGATGGATTGAAGCCGGTAATGGCGGCTAATTCGGCCCCTAAGCCAAGCCATGATGGATATTAAGTGATAATCCACCTTAGTCTTCATCCATGTCTTTCTCTGGGGACAGATGATGGTATCATTGTTCCCTTTCGATTCCAATATCCATATCTACATCATGAAACCTAACCATCCTCCTAATAATGTGGGATGTCCCTACCCTACAACAACCCAGTCCGACTCTTATCTGATTTAATCTAACCCTCAGCACAGCCTTTTATCGCCATTTCTAATCTTATGGTGGCTTAATTAATGTATCTCTAGTATATCCAGTCACTCCCAGAAAATATCGCTGTAGCGATGAAGTCTGGGTTCGGCACAAGAGATCGCATTCCTGCATTATCATTGGCGCATGAAGGGAAGAACCCCTCCAATGGTGGTTTTTCATTTCAGCTAGGTCAGCGCGTTGCCTATTGTGGTAAGCAGTTACCCGTGCTGATATCGCGGAGATGAAAGGAGCGGACTCGCTCCCTGCTGGTTTAACACACCCGCGATTATTGGAGTATGTGGATTTAGATAATATAATTTTGAGTGGAGATTTTAGGGTGCAAAGGCCTTTTCTGTTCTTTTTATTTCAGGCCACTAATTCTTAACAGTTTATTTCTGGTGGAATCATACTACCACCAGATGGTGGAAGAGATGCCATCTTATGGTAGACGACAATACGTATCTTGTGGTGGAACAGTCATTCAGGCTGCTCCTAGAGCATCCCGACTGAATCATAATATTCCGTACTACATTTGCAACACACTTGGAAATTATAAAGGTCGTTTTGCCTATACGGGAATGAATCAGTTATTCTCTCGCGATTAGCCAGTCAGAATGTTCCCCAAGCTTCCACGTGTTTTGAATTGTAGGGTTCCATGTTTACGGGAACTCTATTACCGCTATTTCCCAATAATTAAACATGCTGTTTAGCGAAAGGCTGAAAGGGCAAAAGTATAAAGAACGCCAAGTCCTGCAGACCACGGAACAGGGCTTGGCATTCTTTGAGGCAACCTCATCTCTGTCTTCCGGCCTTTGACTTATCCTGAAAGATATGTGTGTCAGTTTACTTCTTCACTAATAACAGATTATACAGTGGACCCAGCCAAATATAATTTATGGTCAGCTAATGGTACGAAAAGGGCGTAGGTGGCTGATTAGGAGACGGTCCGATCATATGCCCTAGACACACCTACCTGGTACTCCATCAGACCCATGCACCTCCCAAAGGAACGAGGTTTAGCCTCCTCGGTTGGGCACAGTTGATTTCCTCAACTCGTTATCCCGATTGTCTGGAGCAAGACCGGAAACCTACCTAGTTCATTACAAACAGAGCTATCGCGTTCACTTGGCTCTGGGGGTCAGTAATTAATGCTGGCTGCAATAACTCAGCAGATAGGTACCGCCCTCAGGTAGAAGCCGATTGGTTTACCACTATGTTTCATGCCATTCTAATATCTCGGATAACGATATGGTCTTCTGAACATGTGGAAACTGTCTTTCTAGTGTCTCTGTTGCTAATATTACCAGGATCACGATGTGGTCTTTCGAGCCTATGCTATAGGCGATGTCTTTTTAATGTTTCTATTACTACTCTTACTCCTGGTTTTCTGCTAGAGACAAACACTCTCGTGACTCAACTTGTCTGACTCAATTTATCCACGTTGGCATTTTGATGATGGCGAGGAAAAATGCCTGCTACAGTGAGTCTAAATATAACGTATACAGTTGATCTTTCTCACCGCCTACACCAAACCCTTAGACAATCCAGGGTATCTAAGACGTGTATCCAGGACGATGGCTCCATAATGTTCCTGATCAGGCTCGACTGTATGACACTACCACTGTAGACATTCACCACATCCGAAACCTTGACAACAGCGAGGCAAATGTTTTCGCCGAAAGGCCTTACCTGAAACCTACCTCTGGAAGTCCTGTACTGCCAGTGACGAATCGAATGTAGCTGTGCTGGAAGAAACCATTCCCAGGGTACCTGCCTGTCCTATGGCACTGGCTAGCTGCCAAAGTCTTTTTACGGCATGTGGAACGGTCTCAGCTTGTACGTAATGCAACTGAATTTTGGCAATTTTTGTTTGAGAAGACTAAAACAAGAACTCCTTGGTTTGAAGTTAGGTATGTTAGTATTTACCAACATAGCTGACCTGGAAAACTTATAAAAACCCATCACTCCTCTAGCCTAGGGGAGTATCATTTTATCCTTCGCTTTACTTCGCACTCTATCCAGACAAATATCTACTTGATTACTTGACTTGCTCTTAAAAGTTCTTTTAATTTATTGACAATGGCATTCGAAAATAGAAAACTTATTGTGGCTATCGATTATGGCACCACTGGAACAGGTTAGACCCTTATCTCTCACAGTATTTCCTCTCACTCTGTATGTGCACAACTGACTTGTCCAAATAGCTGTTGCGTACGCTATTACTGGTAATGGCCAATGGGGTCAAATCGACTTTGTGATGCAGTAGCCTCCAGAACAAGATGCAGTGAAGACCCCATCGCGGATGTCGTACTCCAATGGCCAGCGTTTCTGGGGTTTTACTATCCCCCGGGGAGCACAACTATGCTCCTGGAGCAAGCTGCTTTTAGATAGAGATGCAAAACCCGTCCAGTTTGATGACAGTGAACTACAAATAGTGATGCGCTTGGGGATCCTGCAACTGCCAGACGGTATGGAGGCCGTGTCGGTAGTGGCCGACTTTTTACGCCATGTCCATGAATATCTGAGCAGCCTTTTGATTGCACATGCTTACTTACCGACTGACTTCTGGTTCACAGTCCCTGCAGCCTGGTCCGAGAATGCGAGGACCCTGATGGGAGAGGCAATGGCTAACGCCGGATTTGGCGAGAGACAGCAAGATCGAGTGTTGATGATGTCGGAACCCGAGGCTGCGGCACTTGCGGTTATCAGTTATCCAGGAAATGATTTGAAGGTCAGTCTGTGGCCGTGGATTATACCGCTTTACTCAGCTAATTGTCGCATATTTAGCCTGGTGATGGATTACTTGTCTGTGACTGTGGAGGAGGGACAGTGGTAAGTGCATAGTCTGCTGAAACATGGCCATCCTTAAAATCTTACTATCATTTAGGATATCACGACCTACTACATAACAGGTGTGAGGGATACGACAGATTTGACAAATGTGACACCGAAAGTATTCTTCGAACAACTTACTGCAGCTATAGGTATAACACAGCCACTTATATAGGCAACCTACCTGCTAACAGACACCAGGAGCGAAATGTGGTGGCGAAGCTGTTGACATGAGATTTTATTCACTCTTGTCTGCTAAACTTGGGCAGGAGTTCAACAACTTGCCGCTTAATGCGGTTGGCCCCTGGGCCAGTCTCATGGACGACTTCGAGATTGTCAAAGCGAACTTCGACGGCCAAGAAAATAGGACCTTCCGTCTTGCATTGAATATCAATGCTCCCAAGGCTGATCCAACGTTTTTTAATCAGCGTACTCGCAAGATTACTCTGGAAGCCCGTGACATCCGGAGCTTGTACGATCCTGTTTTACACAATGTTCTTGATTTAGTGATGCCGCCGATTAGGGCTTTGAAAAAGAAATACAACAGAAAGATTATCAATGTTCGTTTTCTAACTCCTGCCTTGCTTATGTGTGAAGCTGACTGGTCTCCTATATAGAAAGTGATAATCGTGGGCGGTCTTACTCGCTGGCCATATTTTCGAAACAAGTTAGCAAGCTCTTTAAGATAGATGGAGAATGTTACCATTCTCAACTACCCTTATCCGTGAGTTCACTGCAATCGCGCTTCTGAAGAAAGCTAACATCTCTTTCAGGGTACAGGCCGTAGCTCGCGGAGCGATTATTCAAGGCTTGCTAGGAGAATCTCTCCCAACGCGCATGTGCTGTCGACATTTGGAGTAGCATCTGCGCCGCCGATCCCCCTTAACCACGATGGCCCTCGAAGTGCGGAATTTACTTCTACGCCGATGGAGTGGGATGTGTGTTGGGTTTTGGGCAAGGTATAGAACGACTAGATCAGCTCCATTAACTCTCGGGCTGACTGGTAAACAGGATCAAAGATATCAGCTGAATTTTCAAACGACAGTGCTTATTCACTTATACCACGAAAAACACGATCCGCTGTTCAAAGCCATTCGAATATACGAATGCAACTTGCTAACACCACCGCATAAAATTGCGTATTTAGGTAGGACAGGACCAATTCATTCCAGCACCAAGTATGACGCTTTAAAGAATATCACTGAACTCGATAGGTATGGAACCCATTACCAGCATCCACTGCCAGTTAGCTGGGATCGACCTCTCCCAATATCCGCACCAAAAAATTGGAGAACGTACCTTCTTTACCTGGAAATAAAGGTTGATCTGTCATTTGCGATGTCTGATCGAGTTGTGCGCTTTGCTGCTTCGACCCTAGGCCACGACATTGGGCGGGAAGATCTAGAGATGCCATTGGAATGAATTCGGAAATGTATTATATGTGTCTTGTTTAGTTATATCATAGACGTTAATTCACAGCTGTACCTAATTATTTCTACCAGCAGTATTGGTATTTCTACCGATTAATAGCTTGAAAGCGTAACAGCCCTAGGTTTGCACCTAACCTTCTATCTTTAACATGCCTTAAGCTTTCAATGGTTTAGATACAGAGACTCTTCGTAATAATTCAAGGATAAAGTGATATCTAAAATGGAACGAGATTCAGCAATTCTATATTCTATTCTGGTCGTTTACAGTATTTGGTGATTTGCGTATGGTGCCTAAATGCTACCTGGAAGATAATCCAGTCGCATCTTGCTGTATACCAAAAGCAACCAACAACGTCGTTATCACTAACTATTGAAATAGTAATACAGACTACCTCGATTTATCCTATGGTCTCACTTCCATAGAGCCCTACAGCGCTTGGCATTACCAAACTTTGCACAGGGGAATCTCTCATACTTGTTCTCCCATTCAACTACTGTAATAACCCTTTTGACCTGAGAAACGCCAGTCCGTGTTTGACTCAGGACTTACACGATGTTAGTATTCAGAAGATGGTTTCTTGTGAAGCCGTCGTATCACTGAAAGACAAAGAACCTGTGTCGTGGCAGTGTCTCTCCTCGAAGAAAGCTGCAAACAAAGAAACTACAAATAATAAAAGGAAGCCTGAATCACTGTCTCAGGTATACGGCTCTTCCACTTGTCTCTTTCTTTTCTCTCCCCTTTTCTTTCCAGACTCTCCTCCTTTTTCAGAATGGATAGTACCAGAGCGAAACGAAGGATTCAGGTAACGTATCCCGTAAGCGAGTGGAACATGTAAGCGAGTGGAACACCTACCCGCGATCGAGTTCACCACCGGCACCCTACCATCTTCAACCACCCATTATGCCACCAAAACGCACTATTCCGAGCCGAAATTCTACTGAGCAGGAGGGTAGGATCCTACTTGCCATACAAGCTTTAAAAAATAATAAGATTCCCTCTTTTCGCGAAGCAGCGCGTCGATTTAATGTTCCAATTAATACTCTACGACGCCGAGTCGCTGGCCAACTATTTCGATCTGGCACACGCGCAAATAACCATAAATTGACACAATTAGAAGAGGAATCGCTACAGAAATAGATACTTTCTATGGATACGCGTGGAATAGCACCTCGGCAAGATATGGTGCGAGAAATAGCAAATTTACTACTTGCTAAGCGTGGCGAGCGTCCTACGCAATTGGTCGGTAGTAAGTGGGTATACAACTATATCCAACGTACTCCCGATATTGCTATGCGATTTTCACGTCAATATAATTATCAACGTGCTATATGTGAAGATCCAGTAGTTATACAGCAGTGGTTCGATCGCGTACAGCAGGTTATTCTTCAATATAGAATTCTCGCAGAGGATATCTATAATTTTGATGAAACTGGCTTTGCAATGGGCCTTACAAGCACTTCTAAGGTGGTTACACGCGCTGAATACTATAGTAAACGGCGTGTTATACAGCCTGGTAATCGCGAGTGGGTTACTGCTATTGAAACGATTAATAGTAGTGGGTGGGCGCTACCACCTACTATTATATTTAAAGCGAAGATGTTTAACCAGGCATGGTTTTCTACTATACCAAGAGATTGGCGTCTTGAAGTTAGTGAAAATGGATGGACTACCGATGCAATTAGCCTAGATTGGCTACGATATCACTTCCTACCACTCACTAAGGGTCGTACGCATGGGAAATGGCGCCTATTGATTATGGATGGCCATGGAAGCCATGTCACTGCTCAATTCGACGATTTATGCGCAGAGAATATGGTTATACCGATTTGTATGCCTCCGCATTCATCCCATCTTCTTCAACCTCTTGATATAGGTTGTTTTGCAGTGATTAAACGCGCGTACGGGCAGGCCATTCAATCAAAGCTTCGGTATGGTGTGAACCATATTGATAAGCTTGATTTCCTTGCTACGTATCTATAGGCACGAGAAGAAGCATATAAATCTACTACTATATCAAATAGCTTCGCAGCAGCAGGCCTAGTGCCATTCAACGCGCAGAGAGTGATTGATAAGCTTGATATAAAGCTTCGTACACCTACACCCCCTAGTAGCAGCGGTAGCAGCACCTACGTTCCACACACGCCATATAAGCCTACTGATATTCATCGGCAGGCATCTTCGATCAAAGCGCTACTACGGCAGCGATTATACACACCACCAAGTCCTGCTAAATAGGCGCTTGAGCAACTAATTAAGGGGTGCGAAATCGCTATGCATAACGGTGTATTACTCGCCCACGAAATTGAACAATTACGGGCTGAGAATAGCTACTAGAAGCAGAAGCGTGCACTACCTAATAAAAAATTGGTAAATAAGGGTGGAATGAATAGTAAGGATGCGCAGCAACGTATACAGCAGGAAATAAACAGTGTAGAAGCAGAGATAGCAGCTGAGGCAGGACCTAGTTCGGCAGTGAATTCGGCTAATCAGAGGGCGCCACCGAGGTGTACAAATTGTTGGAATATAGAGTATAAGAGAAATAAGTGCCCTAATTAATATTTAGATAGTTTTAATTGTATCTAGGCGTTGGTTGTTGAATAATATCAAATTATATAGATAGATGGATAGGTAGGTGTTCCACTCGCTTACATGTTCCACTCGCTTACGGGATACGTTATGCGAGGGCTCTTTTCATCCCATTCTTTTTAACTTGTTCTAACTTGTCAAGGAGAAATCCGACTCTAAGCGACTACACAAAATGGCAAAGAAAGAGGGTACCCGGAAGATCTCGATGGTGCTCCTGTAGAAGACCAGGAAGGTCATGGTCCCCAGGAGCGCCCCAAAATGGGGGGAACAGATGGTACACCGCAGGATCTCGATGATGCTCCTGTCAAAGGTCTAACAGATGAAGATTTTCAGGAGTTGAGAGAGAAGATGATTGAAAATGGAAAGTCGTGCCCAAGTGCCTGGATCCAAGAGGCTATCCGAAGCCATAAAGACCTCTGCAAAAACTACAGGCATATCCAAACGCTGGTGAGCGTTTGGGCCGAAAATTGGGCTATAACTAAGCAGCAATACATAGATCTCCTATCAAGGGACCAGAAGCAAGCTATTATCCATAGTTTGGAAGGGTCTTGCGTACAGGAAGATTGGGAGGTTCTGCTGAGTCGTCTTCCGGGCAGTGTCCGGGAATCCATCACCAGCATCTTTCTCGAAACGCTAATCCTGCATAAGATCCATATCCAGATTCTTGAGGCACCGTTCTGGTACCTTGACGGCAAGTTGGCCCCGATTAAAGATGGCAACGACAATTCGGTTCCGGATAAAGATGACAGTAACAAGTCGGCTCCGGATGATGATGGCAATGATAGGGACAAAACGTTTCCGCCACGGCTGCAGTATCTGTATGCGAGATTCCTAAAAAGTATGTGGATTCCCATTACTCCCTACCTTTTTAGGTTTCCCTCTGACCATCATATTCTCTACTTTAGCCAATCCATTCAGGGCAGCTCTTTGGAAGACTGAGACTATCCGTCTTGCAAACTCGGTGGACAAAGTACAAGCACCAAACACTGATTTCGGGCATTACAACAGGAAGTGCCGCATTGCGGCTCTCCCTAATATGGTAAAAGATCTTATCGCTAGTTATCCAATCTCTTTGTTATTACGAAATTTGTCGAACAAGGAGGAGGAAAGCGCCCGCTATAACGAGATGCTTCGTATCTTCAAACATGCAGCCGACATATCAACCCTTCATGCCGCTCAACGTGGGAGGGAGGAGTTCCACCGGGACTTAGAAAAATACGAGACTTTCACTCAAGGTTCCGACAACATGGTTGCACATCATTATCACTTCCCGGATAAACGTGATACTAGGTTGGATGGGCGCCGTGTTCTGCTCGTCGTTCATCCGGCCGTCTCCATCAAGTTGTACAATATCTCAGTTGAGTTGCCTAATGTGCACACCAAGGCTGCCGTTGTGGTCGAGGATCCTGAAGAGAGTGTAAAGGATGGAGCCAAGTAGGATCTGTGTGAATTAGGGTTTCGCGTTGTTAAGATTGTGTTGTCTGTTCAAACCACCTGTTCCACCCTCGTTGATGTTCTGCTTGACTGTTTTGTCTTTTGGTTTTTCTTGTCTGTTATTTTCTTAGTTTATACATGTTGCTTTGGCTTCCTCGTCGTAATTCCGCCTTGTCGGTCCTTTCGTAGCAGAAAGAATTCTAGCTATACCACTTTATTAGAATTCGGGACTACAGGGCTTCAAGACTGCGATATACCCTAGATCTGTACTTCACCTAAACAGAGTGGTACCAAATCTATGATGATATTATTCCTCGATAGCACAAGACCAGCTTTTTAATAGCGTCGTTCTCCGATTCTGACTGATAGCTGGGTTGTAATTACGTACAGGTGTAGTGTACTTTCAAAGTGTTGGAGTACAAGGACTGACTACTGCCCAGATGAGGCTTTTTGGTCTAGTGGCATAAGTTGACATGCTTAGACAAAGTGCTAAGCGAATACCCCAAAAGGCTCACTTGTGAGTACATCATATCAGTCTGAGCGACCTCATTGAAGCGATAGCATCCGAATACGAAAAATCCGGACCAGCTCGGAGTATATATAACACTTCTGTATATTCATTCGCATAGATCAAGATAAATTAGATCACATATAATCTAAGCATCATCCATCCATTTACATATCCAAATCCCAATCCACCATGGTCTAACAAAGGTCATACCTCCTTCGTGCGCAGACTAGTGTACTTCGGAATCTCAATCTCCGTCTCAACCATCTCGAGTCCCGATAGACTCGGGAAGCGACGGCTGAAGTTCGCTTCCCAGTCGCCACCGCCGGGACTAATTGGTGTCTCATTGACCAGGGGACTACTGTGTTGCGTGGTTGGGCGCGACGCTTCAAGTTGTGTGCCCACTCGGAGATTCTTGGGTTTGGGAGGCGCGACGGGCCGCGAGTCGGTCCGTTGGGGTGGGCGGTATCCTATCGGCTGCTTGGAGATAGGGGGTGCTCCTGCGTTCTCCCATTTTTCTTTAGCGGGTGATTGTCCGCTGTACGAGGTATAGATCGACGTTTGCTGTGAAACTGGTCTCTGCTCCGATCGCACTTCTGTTTGCTTTGCCTGCAAAGCTGTCTCTTCGGTGAACCGGCCATAGCCAGACGCTGTCTTTTGTGGGACAGGTTTATTGGCATCACCAAGAAGCGACTGAACGCGATTCTGAATGGAAGCCGAACGAGGTCCGTCGGAACCCTGACGGCCTCCTTCGCCCTTTTCTGCCACCCGACGCCGGTATTCGGCCGCCGCGCTAGCTACGCGTTTCTCCTCTTGTGAGAGACGCCGGCGTTCAAGTTCGCGTCGCATTTCTGGGGAGATGTCGTCGTTTTCGTCATCGATATCATCAGGCTCGGACACTTCCGATGCCGTTATGGTGGTAGGCTGCTTCTGTTTAGGCTCAGGAGACGGGGATCGCTGTCTATTATCATGATGGCTGCTTTCGAATCGACGGAAAGCATCCCCAAACCGGCCACCGAATATGGTTTTCGTCCCGGACAGCGATAAGGTGGTTAGGCTGGAGCGCTTAACATGCTTGGAGGTGCCGCTATGACGTTTCTCCCGCTTTCGGCTCATTTCCTCGACTTCCTTCGCGCGCAGATAATCTACGTCGGAAGTGATGTTTGTACGATCATAGTCCCGGTCGATATCCGTACGCGTGTGGTGCAGTGGTAGCCCGTCTTCATACTGTGTTCTAGACAGATCGACAGACGAGCGCGCACCCTCTGGCTCTCGGCGAAATTCAAACCTAGACCCGGCATGGACTGATACTGGGCGAACTTTGGAGTTGGCTGACTTGGACCGACTTGCTACAGGGTCATCTATGTCCAAATGTGACGGCCGCGCGGAATCCAGCGAAGGCCGTGCAGAGGCGGATATATTGGAGAGTCTGTCTGATGACATTGACGAATGCAGCTCAAGTTTCGAGAACTGGTCGTTTGGCGATGGCTCCTTGTCTTGTATGAGCTTTCTCTTCTCACTCTCAAACCATTGTTGGCTGGGCGGACGCTGGTCTTGATCTGTCGGTGGGAACCTAAGAATGGGGCGGCTCGATGGTTTGGACTCCGGGATCTGCGGGGAGGTCATTGTGCCAGTCGAGACCATGGTGGGTTTTTGTGGAGCAGGTTGGTACAAAGGAGCTTGCCGGGAAGGCTCCTCGCGGCGGCTAGACGAAACTGGGGACTTCAAGTCCAAAGGAGTGGGTTGGGATTTCCTATTAACAGCTGGTTTACTTGCTGGCGCACGCTCAGGTGATGGACGTTTTACAAACGCATCGTCGGCCAGGGCATTGGTTAGTCTCCGGGCAAGATCGTCGTCTTCTCCCTTTGACTCCGCCACTGTTGGCTCAAAATCAAACTTGCCACTCTTCTCGTGCAAAATATCAAATTGATCCAGAGTTGGGAATCGGTTTGAAATCTCGTCTGTCGAATTCCTCGGTTTTGCGCCTCCATCTAGGACGGCGAAGGGATCTGTTGATGGTCCGCGGAATGGCGAAGGACTAGGTCTGGCGGAGTTGTGGTGAGAATGAGTAGGCTTTCCTGGGCGTCCTCGTCGCATTGGTGCGACCTCCGGAATGACTTTAGTTTCCTGCTGAACTGGTGGTGCAAAAACGGCACCAACTTGGGGTGCTTCTGTGGGCGACGGAGGGAGTTGTTGATATCGACGGGCTTCGGATGTGGAGCGACTGGAATATATCTGCAGTAGGTAAGCTTACTGCCTGGGCGACAGTTGGGGTTGCTCACATCTCGAATAGGAACTTCTTTTCCTTGCATACGGCAAACTTCACACACGACTTGGTAGATATTGGGACGCTTCTGAGGGTTCTCGCGCAGCATTGAAGCTACAAACAGTCAGCAGGAATCATCAGGTTAGACCTCGGTGCATACATATGAGTATCTTTAGGTGATTGGAGAATTGCGGATAGCTAGGGAATTTGTAGCTTGCGTTGAGGATTGCCATCTGACCGACTTCCTCAAATGGAGTGGTGTAGTAGCACAACTTGTACAAGAGAACTCCCAAAGCCCAAATGTCACTCTTCTCATCAATTGGCTGTTTCCGATAGACATCGATCATTTCGGGACTTCGATATTGTAATGTCGTGTGTCTTTGAACGTCATCTTCAATCAACCGACCTTCCGCCGCGGAAGTGGCTGCAGGACGTGGGGGAGCGGAGGAGCCAAAATCACACAGCTTGTAGTAGGATACATTTCCGTGACGTGAAATCAATACGTTTTCAACCTTCAGATCTCTATGTAATAGTGGCGGTTTGAGATAGTGCATACAGGCGACTCCCTCCGCGACGTCCGAGAAGATCTTGATGATCTCCGGTTCTGTCAGACGGTTCTGTAGCCGAGTGTTCATGAAGTCGATCAGACCCCCTCCTCCGCAGTACTCCATGAGAAGAAACACCTCAAACCCGCCGCCTTTGAGTTGAGAGGCATGGGAGTCAATATATTTGACAATGTGCCGGTGACCCCTCAGTTTCTTCATGGTTTCGACCTCCGTCCGCATGTTGGCAAGGGCAGCCTTGTCGGGAACGGCCACCCGCTTCAACACGGCGACGTCGGAGTTATCAACGGGCTGTGGGAGACGGACGACATAGACAAAGGCAAAACCACCCTCGGATAGGTATTTCTCGATTATGACACGGTGATTGCCAACCTGGACCTTGGTCCCGGGGAGAAAGGTTCCGGCAGGGGCGGTCATCGCGGCGACGGGGTTATAGGACGGGATCGAACGACTGGAGTGGTTTTGGTAGGGCTGGGAATGAGAATGATAGGAGGTCATGGTGGACAAGCGCCCTCAAAGGGGCAGCGAAATTGCGAGCAACGAGACTACCGGGGCAGCATAGAGGGATGGGATGGACAGATGGCGGGATCAGCGACGGTGCGGAAGTTGGGGAGTTTAGTTAGGGACGGATAGAAGGAATAGCAGATTAAAGGATCAGAGAAGGAGGAAATAAAGGCAAATGCCCAAAAAAAGGTGTAGGGTGTAGAAGTAGACTAGGTAATGTCAGACTCAACTGACCAGCAGCAGTGTTGGTTTGAGTCGAGATTCATCAGTCGGGGGAAGTTGGTGAGTTCTCTTTTGGTCAGTCAGTCCTGATTTGGCCACTTATCGCTGTTAGTGTCGGATAGCGCCGCTTAGGACAGTTTGCTCTACAAAGGGATACAATAATATCATAACCCTTTAGTTTATATATATAATTACATAGGTTTATACATATCTGTAGTCTATCTAGCTATATTATAGGAGGGTTGTTTTAATTTATAGATATCTATAAAATGTATGAGACTGACAAGGCAGAATGATGAGGTCATGTTATCATGATCAGATATTAATCTATAATAAATATACTCTACATATAATAATAATAAAAGATAATATCTACCCTAAATACCTACTGTAAGTACCTAACTAGTAGGCTCTATATGACTGAATAACTCTAGGGCTACTAGGCCAATTACCGGCGAACAAACAACAGGTAAAATCTAAAAAGAGGAAAATCAAAACAAACAGAATAGGATAATACTATAAATCAATACCTTACTTCTTCTATTGTTCAATAAAATGAAATAAATTATATATTTATATTTATATTTATTTATATTCGTTAATCTGTAAGATTATCTTAAGTTTCTAATTGTACGACAGTAGATTCTCACCTGTTCTTCTGGTTTTAAAATGGATTAGGCACACTAAATATATTTTATTATTATTAGCTAGCACAGTAGCCTTATTATTCCCGATAAACAAACAGATTCTTCTCTCTCCGATGCAGCGCTCTTCGCTCCTCCCGTAATATATACCATTTATATATATATATATTCAATTAACCTTTAATTCGTCTATCTGGGTTTGTGTACCAGGTACTAGCCTACCTAGGTATTCTATTCTGTTCTTTTATTGCCCGAGCCTTCCCTATCCTACCGATCCCCCCCGGAACTTCCATTCATCTTCAACCAGCTAATACCTTTGAGCTTAATACCATTAGGTGTGCATAGATCCCTGGAAAGAATTATATTCCTTGATTTGTTACAACTAATATTCAATATCCTCCAGACCGAAAGCACTGACTGGCTCGGTGTTTCATTGCATCCATGTTGCTATGAATATGTCCAAGTTACCGCTCTATTCGATCGAGAATCTGTCGTCGCTATAGCCCAAAAGATTGGGTTAGGATATTCATGGGACTGTAGTTAATACCAACGACTCGCTGAACTACATCGAACAGCCTCGCATTCCAGTCTCCCCTCCACATTCCAACCGTCATGGATGGTCCTCCTCCACCCCCTCCTCCCCACGGCGAGAAACCAAACACCACGCATGGCGAGTATCGCAAAGCGTCCGATCTTCCACCTGGCAATTACGATATCTTCATCATACCTCCTCACTCCTCCGGTTCGGGCTTCCTCTACCTACCTTCCCTACAATGTCACCGAAACAGTTTTATCGCTGGCTCTCTGTGTACTCTCTTCGCGGTTTTACTATGGTTCACTCTCGCCCCGATATTGAAGTCATGGTATTCCGCCACTATCGCCAGTGGCAGCGGCATGGGTATTGCATTACTGGCAATCGGGGTAGGCGTAGCCGGATGGGCCTTTGGAGCGTCTCAGGCGGATAACGGCTCTCAACGAGGGCCAGGATTTGGTGGGTTTGGGTCCGGACCTGGGGCCGGAGGGGCTAGCTCCCAGAATCAGTCGTCGGGTACAAGTGGGAATTACTCCCACGGGTCGAATTTCGGCGGTCCCAATGGTGGACAGAGCTACAGGGGAGGCTTTGGTGGAAGTACACATTCAGGGAGTCAATACGGGAATCAGCACGGTGGTCCCCCACCACATGCACATCCCAAGGCTGGACCCCCTCCGAGAGACGCAGCAGGTGATGACTGGGATAGGGCGCGTGAAGAGACAAGACGGAAGGAGGAAATTCGTCGGAAGATGGAAGAATTTAAACGGAAGAGGGAGGCCGACGCGAGGGAGAAACAAAGGCAGCGTGAGCGTGAGGAGATGGAAAGAGAATTCAAGGAGCGCGAGAAGCGCCTTGAGAAAGAGATTGCTGAGGCCAAAGAAAGGGCAGAAAAGGAGGCCAGAGAAAAGGCTCAGAGAGAAGCGGCTGAAGCAAAGGCCAGACAAGAGAAGGAAGAGGCCGAAGCAAAGGCCAAACGGGAGAAGGAGGCTGCTGAAGCCAAAGCCAAAGCTGAAAAAGAAGCGGCCGAGAAGGAAGCCGCGGCGAAAGCAGCCGCCAAAAAAGAAGCCGATGCCAAATTCAATGCTCTCAAGGAGGCTGCAGCTAAGAAATATGCAGAGAAAAAGGCCAAAGACGTACAAGATGCCGCCAGTAAAGAGTCGGCATCAAGAGCTTCAAGAACCCCATCTCCCAAAAAACCACCTTTTCCTACAGCCCGGACCGCGACTGAAGACGATGCCTATTCGTTTCGGCCGTATGACCGGCCTCGGCGTCCCTATGGTACCTCAGGCTCCTCTGTCTCGGAGTCGTCTTATGCACCTTCCCACTCAACTGCACCAACCACCCCTCCCCAGTCTCATAGAAGTGCATATTCTACCAAGGATCCTGATAAGATAGTGATTCAAGGTGTATACTCGTTCAACAATGCGTTTCTCAAAACCCCAGTCGCACATTTGGTATCTGGCCAGGGCATGGTGACAGATGGATTGGTCCTGCGTATTACTACGGAAGGGTTATTTATTGATGATGACGTTCGTGGAGTGCCTCAGCGGGAATGGGACGTCAAGGCATGGACCATGAAACTGGCTGAGGTATGGTGCCCTCAGTTTGGTGCCAACCAGCCCAACCGTCAGCCGCCTAAGTCCAACCCTTTTCGCTGGGGTTCATCGCAGACAACACCTTCGCCCGAAGAATCAGATGCGTGTCTTGCAAACCTGCTGAAGGTCTGCAAGAATACATGCCGTCTTGCGTCACCAGTATGTTTCAGCCGGAATGGCGGAGGAATTGGCGGTGACAGCGCTGAGCAACGTGGGCTCCATGTGCTGCGAGCTAGTTTCCGCGACCAAGAAGGCAAGCGATATGTCTTTGTACTGCAGGAGACGGAAGGATGGAAGGTAGCGATTGGGCTGCAGCGCCTCCGACGAGGGACGCAGGTCAGAGCGCTGGGAGTGTCCAGCATGTCGATGAATGATTGTAAATCGATTCTCGGAAACCTTGGATATATTTAAGTTGCTGGTTTATCGCATTAGCATTATTGCATACTCTTGGGAGTTGTTTTATCTGTTGCACATTGTTTGTTAATACAGCAGCGTGTTTCCCGTGATAAACAGCCATTCGTTAGATACCAGAGATTCCCCTGTTGTTTTTGACATGTTTTCTGAAGTTTTGTTCATAGGATACAAGTACATAATGTTATGATTTGTTGATTAGTACTGGGCCTGAACACGGATAGTAATTGATGATGCAATCTAAAGTCATACGAGGCATCAACATTCTACCATAACCTCCGTCCTCATCTTCGTATAAGTCAAAACCCATGATTGGTGAACATTGTCGGCTACTTTGAAATCCATCTGCCTGGACTTTGTTCATCTGGTCCCCAGTTTTTCATCTTACCAACCCTCTTTCCACATCCACCGTCCACTGCTGATCATCTCAACACGATTACATACTTCGACTCGCATCAGTCCACCATGTCAAAGGAATATGACACTCCATCTGAAACCGAAACCTCCGACACTCTCTCCAGTCAACGAATCTATACTCCCACGTCAGGCATGACGGGATCCGGTTCCACTGTTTCTGCAGATGAGCACCAGGACGTCGAAGCCATTCCAGAACATATCCCCCTTCTCTTCGACCAGCCTCCAAACTACGCTGATGCTGCTTGTGGCGATGATGAGAAATCCTCGCTACCGTTGAGCGAGGTCTCCGCGAAGGAAGTCGAGGCGGGGAACAATAAAGATGGAAAAGATTCGCTGCCCGGCCCTGTTAGAGGCGTCGGATGTCGCCGCGGAAGATTCCGACGAGTCTGTTTTTTAGTATCTGTGAAGATAATCCTCCTTGTTGGTAGTTTGGGATGGCTGGTATGGTTTTTCGGTGGATTCGAAATCCATAGCTTCAACTGGGTATCTACACTCTGCGAGCTAAACTAGATCAAAAGACCATTTACTAATTCTAGACAATGGACAGTCCCGATTCCGCCTTTGCCATCCAGGTACCACAACCACAGTCAAACCCACCAGGGAAATTACCGTGGATAATGGTCACCAATCCCTCTGGGGAAAGTACCCGCTATTTGACCAGCTCTCTCTCTCCACCACATCGGGGAATATTGGGGTGACGGTGATTCCTCAGCCAGCCGACCCTGCCAATCCGGATGAGCCCGCTCGGCTCCGTATCAGGTCTGAGTCCGGTAGTATTACCGTGGCATTTTCTTCCCCGGAGGCAGCTAGACTTCCAGAACTTCAGATGGCAATTGAGATGGCGGAGCTTGATTCCGAGATGAGTGTCGACCGCGATAATGACGATGAGACTCACGTTCAACGCCGCAGTCGACGAAGTCGAAAGCAGAAAGACTGCAAGGGAAAAACCAGAAATAAGAACAAGTGCAAGTGCAAGTGCAAGAACAAGAGCAAGAACCGCAAATACTGCAACAAGCATAAGGATACTCCCGATAAACTTACCCAGGACTTACCATCTAGACCGTACATAATCGACATCGAAACCCAATCGGGTTCCATCGCAGGTCGCTTTCTTTTCTCGCGCTCTATCAACCTCTCAACAAATGGCGGCTCCATCACCGCAAACCTGATTCCTCTAGTGTACAGTAACGAAACCATCCACTCTCAGAACGTATCCATCCAGACCCAGACAAAAGCCGGAAGTCAACAGGTTTGCCTGACGGAGCCGATCTTCATCGGCAATTCTGCTGGGTCCGGGTTTGTCGATCGTAATCTGTACCCACCTGTTCCCGAGTCAGATACATCTAGCTTCTTATATCCGCGTTCATCACACACGAGCAAAATGGGGAGTATGCATATCTCATATCCGAAGCAATGGGCTGGGAATGTACATGCTGAGTCGGAGGGGAGTATCTTTCTCGGTGGGCAGGGGTTGGAAGTGAAAGAGGGAGATGGAACTGTGGATGGGCGGAAAGAAGCCGAAGATGGCCCAGAGTCAGGGAAATGGTGGGGAGGCAAAATGGATGTTTCTTTGACGAGTGAGGGAGGCTCGATTTTGTTTTTCGTTGGCTGATGATTGATTGATTTGATATTATGCCTGTCACCCTGCTCAGTCAGTGGATTATGGATATATACTCCAGTTCCTCAAATAAGAGAAGTCGGATATCAAAGCCGACATAAAAGCCTTCGCCTACCCACTTTACCGATGTACCTTGAGTCAAAACCCGGGAACCAGAGCCAAACACCAGTGGTTGAGAATACTCGTAGATCAACAGGAACACACCCATAGTACAATATTTAACTAATCGGTGAGCTGAAGACGAGTCAGGTAGTAAGATCTAGTACTCCACCGGCCCACGAACTATCCATCGATCTGCGATTGATTTATGCATTGATATACTCGCTTGTACAGTATTTTCATATTTTTCATCCAAGACCCAATATGCAATTATACAGTAGAGAGAGGATATAAATATCGTAACTCCTCTCCCAAGGTCTGATCTTCTCCATATAACCCCAACCACTTTCTACAAACCAAATACCTAAATCCTACAACCAACCAAAGAACCGTACGTCCTGCGCTCATCCACCCAACAGACCACATCAGACCAAAAGAACTCGACTAACAACCACCTCAAACAGAAAATGCAGCTCAAGACCCTCGCCCTGACCACCGTCTTCGCCCTCGCCAACACGGCGATGGCTACCAGATACAACGTTGCCAACTGCGGCAAGGCCACCAACATGGACGGCTCCAGCACCAAGGCTGCCTGCTCTCAGGTCGGCGCTGAGCTCTGCGACCGCACCGGTCTCACCCGCTGCATTGTTGACGAAAACAAGTTCGGCGACTTCCAGAACGCCTGCAAGGACAATGGCGAGACTGAGGTCTACAAGCGTCCTGGTGCTGAGGACCACTTCACTGCTACTCGCTTGGCTGGGTGTATCTAGATGATTGATTGTTGGATGGGTTGATTTTGAGATGATGGATATGGAATTGACTAGACGGAATGTATTGTATATAAATTAAATCTTAATGAAAAAGTCGAGTAAGTATATTGGCAAGATATATTGACTGGGGCATGTAAATTGTTTACAATTCCCAATGATTGTGGATTGGCAACTTAGAATAATCAGCTCTTTATTCAATAGTCGTAGTACGATCAGAAAAACAAAGTCATAATCATGATGGAAATGTATGTCCACTGGATATCCCTAAACCGGATACAAACAAAACAGTCGCAGCAGGAGTATATAACGCCAAATAGCTTCATCATCCAACAGGAGATTCTGGGTATCCATGAATCAATCCCACTCATTTTTCATCACATGCCCATGCAATGCGATGCTGATGCATGTAAAACAAAACCAACCAAAAATATCAGCAAGTAGACTCATCTGTCTATACCGGGTAATGCAGTAGTAGTCTATGGTGACAGTCAATATGATACGGAAGTATCAGATGCGGAAGTGACACCGGACAGTAGCTGTCCTAGCAAAAAGAAATGCTAATACAGGACTCGAGTGGTCCAAGAACGAAATCTTCCGATCACCCGGTATCACTTATGGATCAATGTGAGCAGATCAGAACGGGAATCCGCCAGGGAATCCGCGAGTTTGGCCGCCGAATGGATTGCCACCAGCAGATGCGAAGCCACCGCCGCCGCCGTTCATCATATTAAATAGGATGTTGGGATCGATGTTGATATGAGTACCGCCCATACCGCCCATTCCTCCCATGCCACCCATGCCGCCCATGCCGCCCATGTTCGTGGCAAATCCGCCACCTCCGAACATGTCCGCTGGGTCAATCAAATCGTCTCCATTGTCATAAGAAGCACGTTTCCTAAGCATGTTAGTTGTTGGGTCGTTCCTGAATGTACCAAGGTACTTACTGAGGGTCCATCAGAGTCTCGTAGGCCTCTCCAATCTCCTTGAATTTCTCGTCGCCCTCTTCCCCGTCTCGGTTCTTGTCAGGGTGATATCGGACGGCCAGCTTGCGGTATGCCTTCTTAATGTCATTTTCTGATGCATCCTTGGGAACTCCGAGGATCTTGTAGTAGTCTTTCCGTTGGGACTTCTTGAGCTCGAACTCAGCCCGGCGGATATCTTCCTGAATTCCCTTCTCGGTTGGGTTGGCTTCCGCCACAGCCTTGTAGTCGCGCACTGCTTCTTCCCAGTTCTCCGCGGCACCATAGGCCTTGGCACGGATTTTTTGAGCCTTAACATACGAGGGATCCAGCCGCAAAGCCTCAGTGCAGTCACTAATGGCATGGTCATAATCCTTCAAGCTGATATACGCCTGAGCCCGGTTCTGCAGGATCTTAGAATTCATATCTTTGTTCTTAGGGTCAACATCTAGAGCCTGAGCATAAAGATCGACGGCTTTCTGGTAATCCTTGGCCTTGAATGCCGCATTTCCTTCTTCCTTGGTTCGGACAAGTTTCTGGATAGTGCGAAGGAGCTTAATTGCCTGTTTCATATCCGGGTCCAGTTCCAGGCACATTCTCAGAGATTTCAATGCCTGCTCAGTGTCACCCATGCCGTAGAAGGCCCGGGCACGGATCAGAAGGGCATCCGGGTCCTGGTTATTCTCCCGGAGCATTGAAATGGCGATATCCTGCGCCTTCCCATAAGAATTCTCATTCCCCATCTTCAGCTGTGCCTCAGCGGACAGCAACGTCCACTTCCGAGGCTCCTTTACACCACGACCGAGAAGCTGTTTGGCTTGGTCGAGACAGAACAGAACCATTGAGACGCCTCGATCTTCACCCAACGTCTCCTCTGCTTGTGTAATGAAACGGAGCATCTTCTCCGGAGCGGCTTTGTCTGTCGCCGTGGCGGGCGGCTGAATCTGTGACAGGACATCCAGGGCTTCCGATGGACGGCCCAGGTTGGTCAATGTGCGAGCCAAGCGGTGTAGGATCTTTGGATTTCCGGGGTCTAGTTCATTTGCGCGTTCGCCATCTTCGAGAGCGTCAAGGAAGCGAGCCGCGGCTAAATTTGCAGCCGCCCGGTTGGACAAATAGATAGAGGAGTTAGGGTTAATTTCGAGAGCTGTACCTGTTAGTCCCATTTCGAACTCGATAAGGATACTATGTTCAATCACGAACCTTTATTGTATTCTTGAATAGCACGAGAGTAATCACCGTCTTTGAAGAACTTGTTCCCGGACAACTTGAACGAATCGGCGTCGGCAGTCACAGGACTCGATCGGTGAGGTGGAGGAGTCGGGCTTCTTTCCTCCTCCTGAGTCCCATTAACACCGTTGGAAGGCAACTGAACATCCTTATCGATGTCCATCGAGCTTCGCTGATCGTCTCGTACCGCAGCCATAGCTGATAGACGACGCAGCTCGTCAGGTGGAAGATTCAACGGATGAGTTTCGCGGTCGCGGGAGTGACGAGAGGAAGGAAAACTGAAGCGGGAGGATGAAGTGGTGGAGGAAGATGAGCGACTGTGAGGATGAGAACGGGAAGATTTGGAGGAGGATTTCTGGGGACGGAGGGAAGAGGACGAGGAAGAAGGAGAAATATCGGAGTGGCAAGAGGAGGAGGAACGGGACTTTTCCTTTGCCTTTTCCTTTTCCTTGCCCTTAGATTTTCCTTTCTCCGGATGAATTCGAGGGTATGATTTATCCTTGGAGAAAAAGTGAGGGAGAACCATTGATGGGAAGTTTTTTGGGTGGGGAGAAAGATTTGAAGTTTTTATCGAACTCCAACGAAGGCGGTGGAATTGTTGGTGTTAGTAGACACTATTAATGAATTCATTCAAGATACTTGGACAGCTTTCAAAAAAGATGATGATGATGATGATAATTGAATATTATATATTTGTTTATTTTTATAGATCGCTTCAAATTATTTATTCCTCACTTAAATTTTATTTCCTCCACCGAAGAATCATAAAATCCTGGAGGCTGGAGCATTAGCGTCTAAAGAAATGGAACCTCATCGATCCTGATAGTACACCTGTACGGAGTAGATTTGCTATTTTTCTCAACTATTACACTAGTACTCGATCAATCATGCAGTTCTGTTCTCAATCCTCCAACTAATTCACCCAACTCCCTTGCGCAGTGGACATACCTGTTAGTATCATCAACCACCCTAACCCTAAATGTCAACGTCCAACAACTCCAATAACTCCAGCATCACCCCATTATTCTTTTAATCCTTCACTCTTCCGTTGTATCCATCTGATCCCCATTCTCCATGGCTAGTCTATCCAATTCACCTTTCTCCTCTACTTCTGGTATAATCGACTCCGCATCTCCCTTTAGTAGATCCACCAACTGCAACTCAGTCTCCGCCTCTTCAATTACCTTGGTGACTCTTTCTTTGATCTTGAGCTGCTCTTCGGAAAACTGCTTAGCATGAGCCTCAATAAGAGCGGCGCGATAATCTCGTGTGATCTTGGTAATCAAAAGGTCAATGACTCTCTGAAGTCTGTCTTTGGAAGCCATATGATTTTGCTCCAAGTGATTATGGACCTCAGCACCGCTGTTTGAGAACATGTTATCATTATTATAAATTTGCCGAGTCATGGTGTCCCGCATTCTACGGAGGCTTCCCGGGCCTATGATTGCTCACTTGTTAGAATTATACTGTACAATAAAGGTACTGGAAGTTTCTTGCCTTTGTAGTTTGAGCATCTGCCATATGTCTCCCCCAGTTCTTGAGAAATCTTCGCAGTAGACATTCGACTTGAGTCTTTTTGATTGGTTTGAATTTCTGCCGTAACTGATCTCACATGGTGGGTAAAGGACATGGCGTGTGCCTTAAGGATGCCCTTGAGTGTCTCTTGGTTTTCAGCCGAGATGCTCTGGTCCATTGATTCAATGACATTTTTGTGGAAAGTCATTAGGCTTGTTCTAATGCTCCTAGCAAAATTGTCTAAGGCAGATGGAATTTCAGTGTTGAATGTCCTGTATTCGGATTAGTATTTGTAACATACTGACAGGATACTTTCGAATAACTCACTGCGCCCAACTACGGGAGAGGTAACTGCGCATTGGTTCGGATCTAGAGGCAGAGATATTGGTATCAGCATGTGCAAATGAGCTCAGCAACTGATAAAATCAACCCACAGCTCCTTGTTCCAATTCTAAACTCATGTTAGCCTTACATGCAGCAGGGGGGTCATTCTGTGATACTGACAATGTCCTTGAATACTCCTTTGTAGTTACAAGTCGCTCTGTATGTATTCCACCGAATTCCACCATTTCTTGGGGTTTCGTTCCAGCGAGCTACTGTATGAGCGGATTGGTCAACGCCGTTGCGAATGGCTTGGTCTACCAACAGTTAGACTTGCGCTAGAAGTGGCCATGCTTAACTCACTAAGTCTACTGGTGATGTTTCGGCTGTAAATATCTTCTATCTGAAGACACACCGCATTGAATAGCGGCGTTGCAGTCTCTCAAAGTCAGAACAATTCAACTCTGTCTTTTGCAAAGTAGGAAAATCGGACTTACTTCTTGCAGTTTCTGAATCTCATCATGGAAACTCTTCTCCAATGTCTCCTTCGCCCCATCGTCGAGGGTTTTGGATTGATTTGCTGCGCCAGACCAAATTCCAATTGAACGCATTAGCTGGTCGACTTGATGCAGGAACCGTCGAGCGGACGCCTCTCTCGCCTTCTCGGTTAGGAATATGCAATGCCTCTGCAGCTGCGGGATCCCGGTCTGTTCCAAAGTGGTAAATCCTTCAATCGCAGCATCTGTTCGGAATCTGCCCCGGAGCTTCTGATATGCTTTCGAGGAGACTGTAAAGATCGGAAGCTCGTTCTCGGATTCACCCGCCTGGGTTTCAAGGTGCTCTAGGCCCTCATTGTCGAGTTCACGCTTTAGTTGCGCAAAATACGCTTTCATTACCTGCTTGGCAAAGTCGTTTCTGCCTTCAACACATTTTTGTATGATGGTTGCTTTATATTCAACATCTTTGGCCTTCCCACGGCAAATTTCTTCCTTTAGAGCCCCGGTCTGATCTTCGAGCGAGCTGTGACGTTGATGGAGTCTCTTCGTCCTGGACTTCCAACGTGATAGTTGCTGGTCCGTTGATTTCTGCGGCGTGGGCCCTTGGCTTATGGGGGAGTCTTCGTCAGTCTTAGCTGACGCGGGCGATGACTCGATTCCCATTCCTTTTTCCTGATTATCTTCCTGCCATTGCTTTTTCTGAGGGGTAATCCGAGGAATGGCATGCATGGAATAATTGCCAGGAGCGTCTTGAGATGCTCCTAAGTCCTTGATTATGTTATTTGCTTTCCTAAGTCTTCGACTCGCATTCTCCTTTTCTTTCTCGAGACCTTTCAGTTCCTTATGCTTGGCTTCTATTTCCTCTTTCAATTTATCTCGCAAGTCTTTCTCTGGAATATCAAGTCTCAAATAGCACTCAGTCTCAGTAATGGAAATGTCATCAGTCTTGGTACAAATGACGGTGATATCATTGAAGGCACAATCCATCTGCATCTGAGTTTTGAGGTTCTTACTCAACAGCTCATGTGCAAGCTTATCATCAACAGCGCGATTAATAGGAGTCACAACCCAGTGCGCAGAGCATCGCTTCATATATTCCTCGGCGACCTGCGAGCGTGCTGCATTCGAGTCATTGAAACCCGGCAGGTCCACCAGAACCGCACCAGTGGACAGTGCTTCGGCTTTGACATAGATACGAACAACGCGAATAAGCGGCCAGAGCCTTTTCTCTTTACTGAAAGTAGCTGGCTTGGGCAGTGATACACCAAGAGCTGCCATGGCTAGTCCTCGCCTCCCGGTGCTCCCCCTACTGTCGAGATATGAGATGAGCTTATTGGAAAAGACTCGAGCATCATCCTCTTCGATGACATCAGTCGTTCCAAGCAAGTCCGTCACGCTCGTGTGCATTATGAGATCCTCGACAGAAGTGCTGAATATATCCTTCTCATCAAGCGAAGGATACACAGCCAGGATCTTATCAAGCACGAGAGCAATGTCCGGATCAGTACGAATTTCCGCAGGGGTAAGGACATTTTCGTGAATCTGAAGATGTAGAAGCAGGGTGTTAAGTTCTTGTTCCCACTCTTCGGGCGAGATGAATTCGATCTGAGCCATATACTGGGAGTCACCATGATTGTACGATATCTCCGTTGCGACCGCCGTAGAAGCCCGCATGCAGTTAGTTGCCAAAATATTCTCCTCGTCTGCAATAGCGTTGAGAACGGAGGACTTTCCCGCGCCGGTACTTCCAATGACTCCGACGATGACTTTAGCTGGCTCAGCGTATTCGACTGTTTCTGCAATCTCCTTTATCCAATTGGTACCTCCAGTCCAGATACGAGACTCCTGGAAGATCTGGCTAAGTTGCTCGAGTACCTTAACGGCCTTTTGGCGGCAGTCTCAAGCTTCCCGATGATGGGCTTTTCTTTCTCTCTGAGGTTGGTCGACATGGGCAAACCCGCTGGCGAGGACAAATTATCCACGCCGGGCTTCACTACATCGCCAGCATCGTCATCGTCATCAAAATCATCCCAGTCAATGGGGCTGTTATCCTGCATCTGAACAGAGACATCGTCGTAATCGCGGAGAGGCAGGTCATGGTGTCTGAGTAAAGTGGACGAATCAATGGAACCTTTAGCCATCTCGTTGAACATGTCCACTACGTATGTTAGCATACATCAAGAACAAAACTGGACCAGGAAGCCAAGCGAATAATACTCACAAGGAATCTGCACCATCTCAGAAGCCAGTTCATTCATACCAGCCCACAGCTCCTTGTACAAGTGTTTCACAAACTCCTCATACCTGCTATAAGGAACAGTCTTGCGAGAAGCAGCCAGAATTGCGTCCAGCTGCCCTGCTCTCTCGATGTATTCATTCTGATACACATCCATGGCTGCATTCCATTGTATTTCCAAGCCGGTGAGTGCGTCTTTTCGCGTAGATTTGTCAGCTTTGTAATCTGTTGTATAATATACTACGTAGAAGACATGGATAGGTAGGGGCAAGGGTAATATACCTGGGTCATGAGCACCAGACACACAGGACAGGCGAGCCTCTTGCTCAGCAATGAAGTGTAGCTTGGCGAGGTGAAGTTTTTCGTCTGTGTGGGTTTCCATGGTGCATGGGGTTGAATACGGAAAACAGTGGATATGAAAGGGAGGAAATATGAGAAATGGTACCAAATAAGGAGGTTCACTCTGCTAGAGTACCTTTCTATCGTACCGAGGTACTACCAACAAGACACCAAAGTGCAAAAAAGTTGACAAATCAGACCAAATAGCTCAGTCCCAATGAATTCGAGACAAGCCAATGAGGTAGAGTAAAGGTAAGAGTAGGTAAGAGTAGGTAAGGGTGTAGGAAGTGAAGATGGGAAAGATGTAGAGATGTAAACAAAGGTGATGGAGGAAGTAAGAAGTAAGAAAGTAAACAAATAGAAGCGAACATAAACAAGAGGATGTAAACAAACATGAGAGAAGAAAGAGGGGAGAAATCAGCTGATAGATAGGGGTGTGTGTGTTTACATATAGGGGATGTACTGTACATTTGCTTGTTAGGGCACGGAAACCTCACTTTAAGGTGCGTTCGGCATGTTAAAGTGAGGATTTACTAAATGATATCGAGACAAATTGACGCCAGTACTCTCTAGATGGCAGAGAGAGTATCTTGTGTATATTGAAAAGACGAAGAAGCAACAGTTAACTGCCTTCTAGAGAATTATATGAAGTGATATTGCATCCTCAGTGATGCTTTTGAATATGTTAGATAGCCAACTATGCGGCACGAATTCATCAACAGTAAGGGTATTTGAAATGACAACGACCAAACAAACTGACCCCTATAGACTTTTACTATTAGTAAATTAAGAAGAAAAGACATACAACGAATGAAAGATGTATTGGAGGGCCTTCCTCCTCAGATAGACAACATAAACAGATTGTGGTGGCTTGATCTTGTATTGCCATCAATCAACCCGACCACCAAGGCTGATAGTAGCACCCGAATCCATATTAGCAAGTTGATAGAGAACGAATTGCTTAAGCCACTTCTCTTGCTTATACCACTAGAGATAAAATCTAGCCAACTCATCCAGAAGCTACCCGCCTTGCGACGGCAGTCCATCGCGACGTATCAGGCTGGGTAGTAGCCGTGCCTATGACAGGTGCATCCTGTACAGGCATCTCCGGTTCGGGCTCCGTTTCTCTCGGCTGAACAGTAAGAACCCGGTCAAAATAATGGCTCTCATACGAAGGAGGAAGATCATCATCTAGTGTCTCATCCATCCACGGCTGGGGTTCAATAGTAGGCATCGCAAGTGTGGGAGACCGTTGTTGTGCTGGAGGATACGAATTCGGCGGACCTGACGATAACGGCAAAGACAGAGGTTCCGAAACAACCCACATATTCTCATTTTCTAGCCAAACAAGTTCGCCCATTGTTCGCTGGGGCTGCGGTTGAGGTAAAAGATGCGGATTTGGGGGTATATCGAGCGATGAACTGTCTCCATGCTGGGAGCGTCGGTAGTCATTCTGAGCACGACCATGGAGGAAATCGCTCCCGGGAGACCTGTTGCTTAGGCTGCTTCTTCTGGTGGATCTGAGGGATATGGTGCTGAGACTGCGTCGGCTGCTCGAGGATTGTCGTGGTGTTAGGTGGTCTCGGTTCCGGAATCTGCCGTATTGGAAAGGAATGGTGTCTGCCGACGCTGGGCGGGTTGGGAGTATCTGTTGGAGTCTTCGCTCGGTGTGATTCTGCGAGGAAACTGGGTATTCAAGGTGAATGCGCGGGAGATTTGGGTGGGATGGCGCAATGGTGAATCTCGGGTCATGGATAGGAGGGCCTTCCAATGATGAAAGATCCATTTGGGGAGGTTTTGTGGTACTTTTGAAGACAGAAATTGCAATATATTATTGTTATTTCCAGTTAGGAGGAGGAAAGAGATCATGACCATGTCAAATAAAAGAGACAGTAAGGAAAGTATGAATACGACATAATCATCAACAGAGGCCCAAGTCCGCAGGTTAATTCCTAAGTAAGAAAGTAGACATTAAACAATCAGATCCGGCCAATGCGACACTCGTATATTAGTATTAGTCCTAGATGGCATCCTAACAGGTAAAGTATGCGGCGGAGCCCACGATCCTTTGATGGCAATAACAAAGACGTCGCGCTTGAACGTATACCCCGCCCCATGGGGCCGAATCCGCCAATCCATCGAGAAGTGATAGGGGCAGGAGAATAATTTTCTGATACTCGGGTTGTTGCATCCACATGTATTAGAATTGACCAAGTTCTCGGAGGCGACAGGGCTGAGCGCAATCCAACTAGTATCCATAGTATTCATGACCCCAAGCGCAATGTCCCTAATTGGCCACATTTGCCATGCATGATTAGAGCCGGAATCAAGAGAAATTGGTAAATGAGGTCAGCCTAGACAAAGAAGTTCGTAAGGCGAACTCGATCCGACCCCACTCATTGTATCCAAACGGCACACATCTATTAGGCTGACTTGGGAGAATGTACTGTACCTGAGATTAGAGGCACCATGAGGACAGCGACACAACTTTCAAAATCAAGCGTATCAGGAGAGGATCTAATGGCCTAAACACAATCGCTTTTGAGTTGAGATTGATTTGTGGTGGCTGAATATGGCAAGAATTGAGGTGGAACAAAGATCTATGGGAAAAACACTGCCACCAGGGACGAATGCACTAAGTTCTGGGGAGTTGCACTGCACTGCACTCGGCTTCTTTATCCATTTGACGACAAAGCGGGTATTTTTGGAAACCATGAGGCTTAGATCGGTTCATGTCGTGTAGTGTACAATATTATTGGGACAATGGACCGGACCCTTTACACTTCGTCTTTTATACCAAAATGGACAGGTGATTCAACAATACAATATTTGCAGCTTTCAAGCATGACTACACCGAATTTAACGAAGACATATTTTGAATGCAAAAATGATAATAATTGGTCAAAAAAATAGCTTTCTGGAAGATGGAAAATGCAGAAGCTTTCGTGGTTTACATTAAAGTCATACATAGGCACCAAGTGCTTCACATAACTCCGAAGCAGGCTAGGAGACCCGAGAAACCAAGACGTATATATAAAAATATGTAGTAATTACTCTCCCAAACCTCAAAAACTAACTACCAAACCCCACGCACCCTCGTCGCCCTCAGATCTCAATGGAACCTGCGCCGAGGAGTAATTCGACTACCAACACTGGTGTCGACCGTCCTAGACGTAACTGAAGACGGGAGCAACCTGGGGTTACATTATTCACAAGGAATTTAAGCCAGGAAGAAGGCGGCGGCAGCGGCGGCACCGGCAAGAGCGAAGTTGTTGCCGTTGGCGACAGCACCGCCAGTGAAGGCAGAAGGAGAGGCGGAGGCAGAGCCACTGTTATATTAGTTAGCTTAATGTATCAAACAACCCGCAACCGAATAACTTACGAGGCAGAGCCGCTAGCAGAGCCGCTGGGGGTTCCGCTGGGAACGCTAGGGATCACAGGGACGGAAGAGGTCGCGCCAACGCTGGGAGGGTTGCCACCAGGAACAACGGGAGAGTTGGTGGGACCAACAGGGACGGTGGAGTAGATGACGGTGGGGATGCAGGTGGTCACAGGGATGACCGAGGGAGTAGCAGCAGGGGTGCTAGGAGAGACAGCAGGGGTGCTGGCAGGGGGAGCAGGAGGGATAACGCTGCTGCTGCTGGCGACACCACCGCTGGGGATGACAGCGCTGGAGGTGGGGACAGCGGGAGCACCAGAGGGGCTGCTGCTGCTGGCAGCACCAGCACCGGCAGGGGTGGTGGGCTTGTTGGCCGGGCAGTCAGTGACGGTAGGACCGCAGGAGGTGATGGTGACATCCTCGGTCTGGTAGACGGTCTCAACACCACCGTTGGGCATAGCGGCAGCAAGGCCGGCGAAGAGAGCGACGGAAGCAGCAGTGAAACGCATTGTGACTCTTTAGATTTTCTTCACGAAAAGGAAACCGTCAAGGCTGTGAAAATTAAGAGGTTTTGGGAGTTATTGAAAGAGAGTGTGGATAGTTGGGAGTAGATTTAAAGAGTGGCTGACCGAAGTCAAGAAGAGCAAAAAAGATGCTTGAAATTTGGACGATTGTATGGGAAAGAAAGAAATGAAGGAAAGCAAAAGGAAGGACGGGGGAGACGCAGGGTTTTGTATGGACAGGGAGATTAGCCAGGGAAGATCGTCCAGGGATAGAACAGGAACAGACAGGCAGAGGGAAAAGGGGATTGGATCTTGTCTGTGGCGAGTCGAATTGTACAAACAGTGGATGTTGTATTTACTAGTGGAGTTGATCCTGTCATATCGTTTCCTTTTTTATCCAATTCACCGCTCATACTTTTGGCCTGTTCCTCAATCCAATTCATACTGGGGATCGTTATAGATTGGCTGAGGGTTTTATTGTCTTGCTGGTACAGGACCTGACTTTCCCCGGGAATATACCCACCACGTTCCAAAGTACATCAATCAGTTCTCGTGTCACCTCTGTTACCTCTACGATGAAGACAATATATCCCTATATATATAATATACATTACTATACTGTCCTCTAACTAATTCCAGGAGAATCAACAGGCACAACCAACCGCAATTGAATCCACAGAGTTTCAGTTCTAATCCTCTGTTTTATCATTGGTCAATTCCTTTGTGTGTTCCTGACCCATTGATTTCACTGTCCAATAATAAAATACACTAAGATCCCGCGGTGGATCGCCATTGGACTTCCCATCCAGTCATTGTGATTGTAGTGGAGATCTTCCCCATCAATTCAACCCCTTTTCATTTTCATTTTTTTATTTTTATTTTTATGTTTTTTGCCATGCAGGAACAGAACAATACAACGTTCAGTTCCCTTGCTTAAGCTACCTAAGCATCCGTCCCTGACCTTGGACAACAACGGTAATTTCCTCTCTATCGATCCCCGACCCTTTACCCCGAACTCGTTTGTTTGAGTAGCCAGAAATCAGGATAAAGAACCCTTCCTGGCTCTAATGCCCCTCATCCACCTTAAAAATCCTTCAGTCTTAGGCAGCCATACTGATATCGCCGAGATTCACTCTGGGACAGTAGTACGTAAGCCAATACCTGGAGAAGTAATCCTGGCGCAGGGGGGCGGAAGGTCTAGAAATCGGACTCAGGCCGCCGGGAAAATTGCTTAATTAATGCTTGTTGTCGTGCTCACGGACTTGGCTGGTCTCGCCTGATCTCAACGCCTCGGTAACCATTTTGGGGACCACTTCCCCCATACTGTATTTCTAGTCGGGTCAGGTCTAGTCTAATCTATTCCAGTTAGATAGCTCCAATGTACTCACTATGAAAAGGAGAAAGTTGAACTTTAAACTGGATGGATCCATCAGTAGCGCGATCTTTAACCTGATGCGGAGGATGGGGGGAATCTTGTCAGATGGGCCGGGAGACGCGGTAGACGTGTGCTCGGGGTCATTAGCCCTCGATATTAAGTTTAATTATAGCTTTCCTTGTTGCTCTTGTCCGTGTCTGGATCGTGGTTCGTTATAATTTTAGCGCTGTTGTCAGTCTTAATTTTCCCTCTACTCCATAATCTCCCGGTTAATATTAATAAATAAATAGTAACAATTGTTAGATACATAGATAATAGCAATCATTCACTGTAAATAGAATCAATAATACGGTGGTACACCGGTGTAGTCTCGGTTCTGATCGGGACATCCCCGTTCTGTTTCTATTTCTATCACAAAAAGGAGGAAGAATGAACCGAACTTCGGTTCGAATAGTTCTGGAAGTACCGCTTCGCTTGCACGGTACCACCTGCCTTGAGTCTTTGGTAATGAACGCCTAGAAATTTTCCCGTTGATCAGTCTCTGTGGTCGGTTTTACAGTCCGAAGTTCTTCCATTCCTCCAAACAGTCCAATTGCAACTTCCACAGTCAGTGACTTATCCCGTACCCCGACTTTAGTAGATCAGGGTAAAAGATGGCTCGGCCCGGTTGATACCAGGAAGACTCTTCTGGTCATTTTTATGTACATTTTTATACTTTGAGGTAACATTGCAGTTGTGTTTTGGAATTTTGTACTCCTTAGCAGTGGCCAATACCATATAATTATAAACCGGATGAAAAGATCCGAAACCCGAGATATCCAAGAGCCATAGATAGAGATTAGTTGACTCTTTTTTGACATGTCCGGATGTTGTGTCTGATACAGCTCCAAAAAGTTGAGAGTCAATTAGCCTGTTCAATCAAAGAGACCTATGTGTTTCGATATTGGCACTGGTTCCTACCAGGAACTGAACAAAGCAATAGATGCTAGAACCCCATCTTCTACCACTCAGAAATCCGTTAGAGGGCTCAGCATAAACAAACACATCAGTGCGCATAACTCGCTTGCCAGATTTGCCACAATTTGGTCGAGGATTTTGCCCCAAATGTCTGTAGAAATCTAAAGCTATCAAAGTGACAGTTTGTTCTAAGGTCTACTTACATGAGCCTCGCAGTGCTTCTATGCCCAAGTGAATGGTCATAAAAATAATCTGATATCTTCTGGGTGTACTCTATATACCCGTAGACTTACACAAAGGTCGAGGAACCTGAAGTAAGGGGAGATAAACGGATAAGGCTGCATGTCTCTCCACTCCAGGTAGCAACACTTTCCCAAACTGGCATCGACTTTGGCGCCAACAACCACAAGCGAAATTACCTGCTATAGTACCAAGACTTGCTAACCTATATTCCACTAATCACAACGCTTCATTCTCAATTAGTTGCATCTAGTGAAACGACGAGACAATGAGCCTCAGCCTTAACAAAAGCTGACTTGGTTGTGCTAGGTTTTGGCTAGCCAATTGTTTAGGAAACATGCTTTGTACATAGTCTTTCTTCCGGAGATTCCGATTTCTTCTCTCCCTAATACTTGTTTGGGAATAACAATAAGAATAACTCTTAAAGATTATCTCAAGACGGCATTTGCCGTTGCGACCCTGGCGGGGACAACATCTGCAATTCATCTTGAGATTGGCGATAAGCGTAGACTTTCTTTTCTTCCCTATGCTGACCAAATCCCAGCTAATCCTATTATTCGGGTCGCTAACCATGCGGAGACGGATGATGATTTTAAATCCTCAGGACCTATACCATGAACCTACAACTTTTTTTGCCACGTATATCAGAGGTGCAGCACACATGTACAATCTGGTAAGGGTCTGAGGAAATTTCTTCGGCCGAAGATGTAGAGGAAACAGTAGCGCAAGGGCTAACAATGACACAGACAAACGGCGAGAAGGCCAGGCAATCTGTGAACCTCTCCTGATATACAAAGAAACTCAAAATGCCTTCAATGGCCTTTTCGCATCCAATCTCGCCTTCGTGACGCTCGCCGCGCCATATACCGCGTCTGACATTATTTCGCGACTTCAGGAATCCGCCTCAGCTGCTGCAAAGCAATGCGTCGGTGGCAACAACCGCACACTGTGTAGTTAGAGATGGTATAACACTACCTGGGATGGCACGGCAAATATGGAGAATCAGATGAGTGCCACGAGTATCTTCACCTCGAATTTGGTCGTTTTCAAAAACCAGGCTCTCGTAACAGAAGCAACTGCTTCGAATACCACTGTGTCAAATGACGGAGACCACGGCTAATACAGGCACTGCAAGCACAGGCAGCAGTACTAATGGGGCGAATGTAGACAGTGTTCTTGCTAGTGGATCGCTCGGGAACACTGCTAGTATTGTGGTAGGTGCTATTGCAGGCGCTCAAGTCATTTTCTAATCAGCAATAGCAAGTTTCAAATCAACCCTATGTATATAGTATGAAGGTAGAATAATACATACAATTGACATAGGGCTCATGTCGATGCCAAGACATCAGCAATGTAAGGCACGTGGCCCTGTCAAAAAAAGAATTAATTAGTCATTCACCAGCATTTAAAGAGTAGACATGAAAACATTGAAGACATGAAGATATTCGTAGAGATGACGAATATCCAGCTTGCCATCCTAGCCAGACAAGTCGGACGGTGGGGACGGTGATTTCACTTATCCAGTGACAGACAGTATGGCTCAGATTTTGAGTGATACTGTAATTGTCTATAATCACTGGGAAGAGCGAAATAGACGCCACAAACCAACATAAGGAGAAAAACAGTGAATTGAGGGGAAAATCAAATAGAAGATCATAAAATCCAGCTGACGGATCAAGTATTAGCAGCCTCAAACAAACCTGATTTACTTGTAATGGTTTCAGGCAAGCGCCTTTTGAAACCAGCGGGTTCCACCCAGCAATTGTCGTGTTTCCACCCAAGCTTTTATACCTTCTGGCTATTCCCAGTCTTTCTTCCTTTAACAACTAACAACTACCCAAATCAACCAACTGCCAAAGTCTTTCTAACTTTCTCCCTATTGACTTTCAACCTTTTTTCCATCGCTCGTTCATTTGTATTGGCGTGCTATTTTTTTCGTTTCCATCGTTCTCGTCTTATTCTCCCATTAGGCCCTGGCGCCCGTGCTACGGCCCCCCTCTCTCTCTCTCTCTCTCCTTGTTCCTACGTCCTTCCCTGAATCTTCCCCCGTCGTTTCTTTCCCACATTCCAACTCTAGACTCGCCAATCTGGCTACACTCGCTGATCCGAACGAGTTGTTTTTGCCCGGGGAGAGGCAAAACGCTCTCGCAATGTCGTCTTCGTCGCCCTCACCTGTTCCTCTACTGAAACCCCCCGTTCCAGGCCGCAACAAAAATAATAATTCCCCCAACAATTCCAATAATAGCCCCCGGCAACCTCCGAAACTGAAACTGGGAATCCCTCCATCTCCAAACAGCAGACCCGTCAATGACGATGGAATCCCTGCCGCTGCCAACATCCCTCATATCCCGCAACGATCGGCTGCTCGCCCTGCGGCCCCGCAGCTGCGACTAGCGACCCCGATGGGCGGTAAGGATGTCCCACAAGAAGGCAGACCTGTTCCTCCTCCTCTCATTACAAGCACCTCCAATGAGTCGAATGGTCTTCTAGATGGGAAAGTCAGTGGTCCTGCGTCCGCTACATCGTCGACGTACTCCGCCCTTTCATTCGCCAAGAGCCTGCGACAGCCGCATGGAAGCACCCCCGATCCATCGTCAGCGATCAGCTCCGTGTATTCCGATCGCGATGGAACTGTTGCCATGGAGCGGGATAATAGTGTCAACGGCCTCTTACCGGATTTGGACAAGCTGAGCCTCGAAAAGGGCAGGCCCCTTGATGTTGACGATTTGGACGATGAAGGCTGGCTAGCGGCTAGTGAGCGGGGCAAAATTGTTGAGTTGGGTAGCCTCGGTGAGGGTGCGGGGGGTGCCGTCACTCGCTGCAAGCTTAAGGATGGAAAGACTGTGTTTGCCTTGAAGGTGCGCTGATCTTCTCGTTTGCTGCCTGATCACCCTCGATTAGCTAACATTCCCGATCGCAGATTATTACGACAGATCCAAATCCCGATGTGAAGAAGCAGATTGTTCGAGAACTCAACTTTAATAAGGACTGTGCGTCGGACCATATCTGCCGCTACTATGGTGCCTTTATGGACAAGTCAACGGGTACGATATCTATAGCGATGGAGTTTTGCGAGGGGGGCAGTCTGGACAGTATATACAAAGAAGTTCGGAAATTGGGTGGCAGAACAGGAGAAAAGGTCCTGGGGAAGATCGCAGAGGGCGTTTTGAACGGCTTGACCTACCTTCACAGCAGAAAAATCATCCATCGAGGTATGTGTACAGGATTATAGCACATGATGGTCACTAATCCCGCGCAGATATCAAGCCTTCCAACATTCTCTTATGCCGTGATGGTCAAGTTAAACTTTGCGACTTTGGTGTCAGTGGTGAGTTTGGTACCAAAGGAGATGCCAATACATTTATCGGCACCTCATATTACATGGCTCCTGAACGAATCACCGGCCAATCCTACACCATCACTTCAGACGTCTGGTCCCTCGGTGTGTCACTACTCGAAGTCGCTCAACATCGTTTCCCTTTCCCAGCCGACGGCACAGAAATGCAACCCCGCGCAGGATTAATAGACCTTCTCACATATATTGTTCGCCAGCCTATTCCCAAGCTCAAGGATGAGCCTGAGAATGGTATTCGCTGGTCCGAAAATTTCAAGTACTTCATCGAATGCTGGTTCGTTCTCATCCCATCCTTGATCGCATGCTTCCATTGTCGCTAACTAGACCCTAGTCTCGAAAAAGAGCCTCCACGAAGAGCTACCCCTTGGCGGATGCTGGAACATCCGTGGGTGGTGGACATGAAGAATAAGAAAGTAAACATGGCGAATTTCGTGAAGCAGGTCTGGGACTGGAAGGAATAAAATTTCCACCTGCATAAATGTGCTCCGCAATGCATCACTGCTCCCGTTTCCTCTCAAAGCCCTAATGTCACGGTCGATTTAACGTCTTTCCTTGGATGCTCATTTATTCCTACAAGTGGCTGGCCCTTGAAATGACCCGGATGTCCATACGAACTGATGACACGCTCCTTTCGATATATCGCGTCGCATCGTTGCCTTCATTTTTCTTCGAATTTGGGATACCCCTTCATGTCTCTCCTTGTGATCTACGAATCGGATCCAACTAATTTTTCCATCACGCATTTCCGCCGACGGTTCATATGATTTGAAACGTTCCATGCCAGCGACCAGGGAGAAATAAACTTTCTGAACGGAAGCAGCAGGTTATCCCTTCGGCTGTTTAAGCTTCGTCGTTGGGGAAGATATTCTATCCAGAACCGAGGAGTCGGATAAGCCCTCTGGAAGTGACCCTTCTCACTGGGTTCACAAAAAAACCGAAATTTCAAAGCCTAGCAGGCTCCAAGGCGATGCCGACTCTGCCGCAGCGCCGGTCTATCGGCATGCTGTGGTTCGCTGCTGCTTTTGTATCCTGGAAGATCTTATCCTAGTTTTTCAATAATCCTCATCCGCTGTGGTATAGGCATGGTTTCTAGCGTGATCATTTTCTTTCATTAGTTTGAATGTCTTGTCTATTTACATGATGGTATATACACATATCTGCGTTATGTATAGTCTCTTCATTTCATTTTTCTGTGGGTAGGCATTTGAGATGGGGGTTTGTTTGGTTGTTTTGTTGGGCGGGAGAATTGGGCTTATTCAATCAATGAATGCACTTAACAAACATTTTATCCTGGCATCTTAATCTGTTTCGTATTGGGATTTGTGGCTGGAAGGATAAAAAGTAGTACGGTTGTTGAATCAATTGAGGTATATAATTTTGTGAATTATAAGTCGGTTGAGCTGTCGATCGATTATATATATATGTTTCTACCTCTGGACCTTACTGTCGTTTTAAGAACTCCCTTTTAGTAGAAATCAGTAAGGTCTCGGCTCACTTCGAGCCCGCTACTCCCTAAAACTGGGTCCTCCTAAACTGCCGATAATCCTGCTTCACCTGTGTTATCTCGCCTGGAAGATGACGCCGGAGGGAGTTGAAGTCGCGGCCAGCCTCCACGATTCCAGCCACAACATAACGAGGATCATTCCGACTCTAGCTTTTTCAGGGAGCATCGAGCATCTACGCTACCTACCCCGACCGAGGTGAGAGCCATCAACGAGAAGTCAGGCAACATCTGTGGCACAAGTTTCAACCGAACCCCGCCTGTCAAGTTTCCATCGTTGGGCCTGATTGTCAAATATGGAGCCGACACAACCGTTACAGAGGCAGAGACCCAGTATATGGTATACACGCAGTTGAAAGGCAAAGTACCAGTTCCTGAGGTGTTTGCTTGGACTGAAGACGGTGGCCAAGTATTCATCTACATGTCTTTGATAGGGAGCGAACCTCTGGAGCAAAGATGGGGTGCATTGAACGAGGAGGAGAGACGCTATCTGTAAAGAGCTGAACGGCATGCTCAAGGCCTGGAGATCGTTAGAGTAGCCTGACCAAGTCCTTTACGTGGGTAAGAAGTTTGTTTGAGTTCATTGCGGGACTTACACGGAACTATGCTAAAATGCCTCTCTTAGGTGGCCTAGATAATCAACCGCTAAATGACATCTTTCTTTCCGATCACCGGGACTTGGCTGGCCTATTCCACGGTGCAGACGCCGTCCAGAAATTTCAGAAAGGCTGCGATATCGATATTGATGGGGAGGTGTCCGTGGTGTTCACTCATGCTGACCTTGTGCCCCCCAATATCCTTTTATCTCCTGGGCCGAATCCAGTAGTAACTGGCGTCCTTGATTGGGGCCAGGCAGGGTGGTATCCTGCTTACTGGGAGTATTGCAAGGCGCGTCGCGTCAGACCGAATCCGGAATATTTTGACGATGACCTGGATGAAGAATGGAATACGAAATACCTGCTGACTATTTTGGACCCGGTTGATGATGAGACAGTGTACCGCCCTTGGCTGTGGTTTGTTCTGTCCAAGGGTATCTAGTTGTGCGAATGATGATCTCGTTGGGCATTGGAACTATACAACTCTCGGTAGATAGAAAATATACATTTGATTTTTATATGTGTTCTGGCCCTTAGGTCATGGGCACATACAGTCAGGTAGACTGAGGTCTAAAACGAAAAGAGAACGCCTTCGAGGTGTCTAGAAAATCAAGGACGGATGTCTAGCGTCTAGGGATATTTATGAATTAGAGTAGGGGAGAGATAAGCTCAACATCAGAACGAGTCATAAGGAAAAACAACGCTAGAATCCTCATGCATATGGTGTATACACACATCAAAGAAACAAAAATAGAACAAGACACGTGTATATATATACTTTACTTAATTCATTACGGCATAAACCACTGCTACCACTATCACATCCAAAACTACCGATTAACAGGCTGAGCGCCCAGAACCCATCCAATCCCACTGGCCAACCCACCAGTAACCATATTACTAACCATATCTCGTTTCCGCACTCTCCCTTCATGGCCCTCACCCGAAAACTCATCTAGAGAAGTACGATGCTCTGCCGAAGGTCCACCATCACCACCCGCACCAGCGACGGCAGAATGAAGCGGGAAGGCGTTCTTATGCAGAGCTGCGGCCGCACCGCGGGCGACTTCAAATAGACCCATGGGGGCCTCTTCATGACGGGAGTAGGCTCGATGAGCGTGAGCTCGGTTTGCATGCTTCTGCTTTGTTTCGAAGGCGTCTTTCTCGGTATCTGATGGGCCGAACCCGCCAGGGACGGAGGAGAGTGTGTCGCCCTTTGTATCCCAGGCTTCTTCCTCTTCTGATTCGCGGCCGCGGAGGATGGACATTTCCTCGTCGCAGCGGCGCCAGGCGCCGAGGATTTCGGGTAGGGGGTCTGGTGTTGGGACGAGGACTAAGGCGAGGGAAAGGAGTTCCATGCGTTGGGAGAGGTGGGCGATTTGGGACTGAAGGCTTGAGGTGGAGATTGATGCTGAGCGGTAGCGGCCGGCGTTGTAAACGGCGCGCCAGGAAATATCGTCCTTAGCAGAGGGGTTCGTGGGTTGTGAAGTGGT